>JABAYD010034478.1:0-18461 GCA_014822095.1 Diplotaxis tenuifolia
TAACCCAAGAATAAAAATGAATAATTTATAAAACATTTTAGTGCTATTTTTGTTATTTTTTTTAAGTGGTATATTTGTGACAAAAACTTTTTTTAATGTTATTTTTGTTTTTTTTCTCTTAGTAAAATTAAAACGATTATAGTGTAATTTTTAAAATGTTTATATATATCATAAAAACAAAAACCAAAACCCGCCCAATCGTGCAGATTATGGTCTAGTTTCATTTTAAAGAGGACGCAACAACGCTAAATGGTTTCAAAATTCTCAATGGATCAATATTCGACCCTACATAGATTTCAGCTTTTCAAATCACCATAACTTTGTTTTTAAGATAAGAAAAAAGAGACAACCATAAAAACTTTAGAAGACTATTAAGAGAGTGAAGAACCAATCACTGGCTTGGTGAACGGTCTTCGTACTGCTCCCCACGCGGGCAGTGGCTTCTTGGTATAGGTGTGTTGCTGCTCCTCTTTCTCTTAGGGCTGCGGCTTCTTGGTATAGGATGCTTATGTTTCTTCTCGGACTAGGGCTAATGCTTCTTCTTGGACTCATCAGGCTACGGCTTATGCTGCGGCTCTTACTTCTAGCTGGAGTTACACTGCGACCCCTGGAGCCATTATAGGCGGGTGATCGTGAGTATGACCTCCTCCTAGCATAACGTTCTTCCCTGGGAGAGATAGACCTGAGACAACAGAGAGATGGTGAGCATTAATGACTGTTTGTGCAGATAGGTGTGTAATGGAGTTCAGACAAAAACCTTGGGTGGCGTCTTCTCGAGGAAGGAGAATAATCATCACCACTCCGTGACCGAGATCTGCCACGTCGAGGGGGAGGAGAGCGAGAGTAGTAACGAGGTGGGCTACGCCTCCTGTCTCGAGAACTCATGCTCCTACGAACACAAGAGAATGTTACAAGTTATTACTGATACTGATGAAAAAAAAAACAAAAAAAAGAGAAAAGAGAGACAAAAGATCCAAGCACCTTCCTCCACCACGCTCCCTTGCTCTCATTTCAGTAGGTTTCTTCCTGTTCTCTTCTGCATACACAACATTCAGCTCACGGCCAAATAGATGGTAACCATCCATTTGATATTTTGCCTCAGCAGCATCAGCAGGATCTACAAACTGAACGAAACCAAAACCTCGCGGATCTCTGCGTATTGAACAAAAAAACAGGATCTCAGGAACCAAGCATTCAAAATGACAAACGTAGATGTACCACTTTACAACAAGCCTGTTGGCAATATGATCCCCTGCAACAGACGATATCACAGGATAAACATGAAATAAGCAAGCACTTGCCTTCTAACTTGGCAAGTTTCAGTATAAAGAATGACTTCTTGAAGACTTGTTTCATCTTCAGATCGAAGACAAACCCAACTTCACTTCAACTCTTTCACTACCATACAGAACAACTTCATAAAATCTCTAATTAGATTCACAGCTTAACCTCAACAACTTCAATTAACACACACACATAGCATAAAACATATCAAGCAACATTGTATCCTTCTCCTTAAGCGACTAAACAGTATGAAGCCTGAAAACTAGAGGTTTAAGGCTTCAAGTGAACATCTCATGTCATAGAAAAGTATGAAGGAAAATTGAGGCTAATTTTGGTTTATGTAATAAGCGATATTAGAAGATTCTTGTAAGATCGATGAGGAGACACACGGAAATAGAAGAATGGAAAAGGAAAGAGAACTAACCCTAGTAAACAAATATTCAAGAAAGGTGGTAAGTAGATGAAAAAAAAAGATCACCCAGTGTAGTAATCCCTTGGCATGTAAACGTCCTTGAGAGGCCCGAACTGCTCAAATGACCTTCTGAGATCTTCTGGCCTGAAAGAAAAAGGATGACATGTAAGAAGAGTATAATTTGCACACACAAAAAAAGCCAGAAAAAATGAATACAGTTTGTAGTCATAGTCAACCATACAGAGAAACTTAAAGAGAACTATGTTTTGATGAACAACGAACCGCAAAAACATAAGTAGATAAACTTAAGCGAAAGCCCACCAGTCTTGTATCTTATTACCGTAATTCTATCATAAAACAAGAGTTATCAAGCTAACTTTGAGGAGATACATCAACTTTGTTAAAGTCTTCACAGTACACAAAAGAGAAGATCATGTCTAGATATGCCTAAAAGGTATATAAGCAATTATAAAGTTGTAAAGGGGGGGGATTCATAGAGAAATGAAGTATATACCTGCAATCGTGGCGTAGATTGCGGACCAAAAGACTGGTCGGGAGGTCCAAACTACGAGCTCCATAACGGCCTCCTCCTCTAGGGCTTGGGGATCGACCACTCCTCCCATAACCCCTTGGTGGTGGTGACGGAGTGTAGCTCCTTCCCCTCATTGCAACAAGCTTTCAACTTCTCTGCCAGCCAATAAAGAGAAACAAACAGGGTAAGACAGTAAACAGAAACGTCTGGATGTTTAAGAAACATGAGACCACAAAAACGCAGAGACTAGCATCTGAGAGAACTTCAAAGAAGCATTCAAACTGGTTTCGAAACACCAAACCCAACCCCTAAAAATACTAACATAAAACAGTCCTTCAACCTAAGAATTGGTGCATTATCATAGAACAAAAGACAACTAAAATGATACAGCAACTCTCTGCACTAGAAAGATCATCTTTGTTCCAATTGAGAAAACCAAGCTACATTGAAAAGTTACTGTGCATAGAGACAAAAGACGACGACATTGGTCTACGCCGTAGAAAACGAGAAAACTAATAGTGAGAAAGACTTACCGGAGAAGGAAAGTAGGTGGTGACGAACGGCAGCAACAGGAGAATTGGGCAAGACGGATTAATCGACGAGGCATTAGCGTTGCTGTTAGGGTTTTATAAGGAGATTAGTTTTACATTTCAACCCCTCATAATTTTATATATACCGCCTCAAAGTATCTTTTTCTTTTGTCAACGGCCTCAAAGTATGAGTGTCCCCCTTCAAAGATGTAATTTTGGTTTATAGTAAAATTCCTTTTACAAGTATTGAAAGTCCAATTACAGTTATGTTAGCTTCATAATGTTATCATCATCAATATCTAGAGGAAGATAAAGCAGAGATATAAAAATAGCAAATTGATGTTTATTTAGGTCAGGAAAGGAAATAAAATACTGAAACTTATAGGGGGGAAATAGTAAATAATAAAAGAGTATTCTGATTCTTCTAGGTGGTTTTACATCTTCGAACTTCTGATTAATTTGATGACAAAAAATAAAAAACTTCTGATTAATTTACATAACAGAGTTAATAATATTCTTTTTTGATTCAATAGTCCTCGTCTTTTGCCTTACGACTAGGATCCTCAAAGGTCAAAGCCAAGCCCCTTCTTACCAATTAGATGGAGGAACAGTTCATACTTAGGGTTCCACCGTCTGTTTCAGAGAGAATCGATCGTCTTTTGAGCGAGGAGCCTTCTACTTCCGACGAAATCCCTTTAGATTTGTGCTTTTCAGGTTCGGTTCCTCTCCAATTTTTTCGTCTCTTTTACTAACATTCAATTGCGTTTAATCCTCCAAAGTTTCATCCTTTATCCATAAATTCATGTCCTCTGGTCGAAAACTATCTCTGGATTTGTTTCACGGATTGAATTTGGTACTTTCTTGAATGTTTGCTGATAATTTCTTGAATATTTGGTAAAGATCAATCATTCTTGAGTCTGTTTTGACATTCGACAGATCAAAAGACATTCTTGAATCTGTTTTAAAAAAAGTTTAAAAGTGTCTCCTAGAGGAACTTGATATTGTGGCTTTGTAAAGTTTACTGTTTTCAGACATTCTTGTGGCATTACCGTTTCTATTTTTGGGTTGTGTGTGTTGGCAGAGGATGGGAGAAGCGGGACGTTTGTGATTGGAGGCCAAGAGTTCCCGGCTTCTCTCCTGGATCTTCCTGCTGTTGTCGAGTCTTTTAAAACTTATGATGATTCTGCTTTAGTCAAAACTGCCGATATTGGCCAGGTAAAATATCAATTTTGTCTTTTGACTTATGATGTTTCAAAACTACTGCTATCTATATGTGTTTGTGACTAAAAAGCAATATGATGATTGTACAGATGACCATGCTTAGGGAGCCGGGTGATCCTGCGCCTAATACAGTTGAATACAGACATGGTCTAACTCCTCCTATGAAGGATGCTCGTAAGAGAAGATTTCGTCGAGAGCCTGACCTTAACGTAAACTTGCATTTGCTTTATATTTGCAAAAGATTTCATCGTCAAACTTGATGTTTTCACCATTACTTGTTACGTTAAGATGAACTAATGGTTGTATTTCTGAGCAAGAGGAAACATGTTGTGATTGAATCTTAATGCATGTAGCTGTTTTGGAGTTTGTGGATGGTTTCTTGTTTGGATGTAACATGTTTATTGTCAAAATGTTGCAGCCGGAACTTGTACAGCGCGTTGAGAGAGACTTGATGAACATCTTGAGTGGCGGAACAATCGGAAACGTAAGTTTGTCTTTTTTTTTTGTCTCTGATTGGTTTGGTAACTTAAGTACAACTCTTAGGGTAAATTCAGTTTATACCTGAACTTTATGGTGGGTGTAGGTAAATGAGCAGCAAGAGGAAACAGTTGGGAATGAGAATACTAGTAATAATGCAAAGAAGAAAGTCTCTTCTTCTTCTTCACCTGCTGATACACCCGGTGAAAAGCCTGAAGCTGCTCCTGAGACAGGGTCTGCTAAGAACAACAATAATGCAACCGAAGCTGAGCCGGAGAGAAGTGAATCAGAAGATTCTGATGATTCAATGTGAAAGGTTAAACAGCTAAAGCTCTATAGGAGATTATATGATATGGTCGAAAAGCCAGGAATTTTTCGTACGGGTAACGTTTTAAAGAAACAAACCCACCGATGATAATGTATGTCTAGAATTTAGCCTCTATGTTTACCACTTATCATTTATTTGGTTCATTGTCAGCAAGAGAAGAGTGTTCCGGTCTGGTAATAATAACTTACTTTGAGTTTGCTGATTCTAGCTTCTGAGCCATAAGCATCATATATAAGAAAGCACACTGACATAAGTACCTGTTGTTACCTCATTTTGTTAAACATGAAATTCTTAACTTGTATGATGTCAAAAGTACACAAACATGAAACTCTGTCTGCTTCTCTTTATACAATCCTCATCGTTCTTGTTAGTTCGATCTTTCCTACGCTCTTTGTGAACGCAACGCCGACGCTTTCTTATTGAGTGGAACAAATGAATTTCTCTACTTGCTGCTCTTAAAGAGATCAGTCGATGAACTGCTAGCACCAGGATCTTCCTCATCCGATAACTCCAATCAGAACTCAATAGGATTGTTAGATATTACAATAGAGAAGATCTCGCTGCATATGCAAACACACCGAGAGAGATAGTTGTGGGGACTTTAAGGTTTCTTGTGTGCAAAGTAGTCGTTGTTTTGGCTGCATTTAAGCCCTTGGAGGATAGGTTTTAGAGCTTTAAAAGATCCAATGGTTTATTTGTGTTCTCTTCCCTTCCACAAACGCTCACTTGGGTGTTTAAAACCTAAAAATAATGTACATAACTTTATATACATCATATACGTTTGTATAATTCATCAAAGCATAGTTCGATTCTTATAATTCTATGTAGAGCTATCATTGACTTTGACCTAATGTTTTTGTTGTTTTATTTTTTGAAGAATGCAATGTTATAAGGACAAAGGAAACTGTATGGCGTATACCAAATTAGTTTGTTTTCCTGAGGGTTTAGTGGGATGTCATTTTCAAAGAATTGATTGGGCAAGCCATGGCTATGAAAGTATAATTAGGACGTTTGTTTTCTCAATATACGATTTGACACTATATCATAACTACTGCGAATTGATTGGGCAACCATTAGGCATAGGAAATATTGTCAAATTTACTTTTATGCATTCGTATAAAGTATTATTTAAGTGGGGTTGAAAAATCATCTCTCAAGTCGTAACTGTTGCCAGTTGCCATCATTGGTCCATTGACCTCTGTGTGTTGGCACTAGGACTGGGCATTGTATCCTTAAATTTGATTTGATTTGTTATTCGTTTCAATTTGATCCGAAAATTTCGAATATCTGTAAGCTTTCGAAGCAAAGCAAATACTAAAAATTAATATTCGTTAAAATCGAAACAAATTACAAATATTAAAATTTTAACAAGCGGATATCCAAAACTATTATTCTAACATATGATTTGACTAATTATATTCACATTATTACTTTATAAAAGTATTACATATAAGAAAAAGAAAAAAAATTATGACAATTATAACATTTTTTAAGCTTTGTATTATTATAATTGTTAACTAAGTCTAAAAAAAATTACAAAATATGTAAATTCACTACCTATTTTAATTTTTATCTTATATATCATTGAAAAATATATTTTACAAAATAAATTTATATCAAACCTTTAAAATTATTTGTACTAATTGAAACATATGAGATATCCGTAAGTATTCGTAAATATCCGCAAATATTTATTTATTTTCCGGATATCCTTTTTCCGAATATCCGTATTTCTCCGAAGCAAAGCAAATCGAAAAATTAGATATCCGTAACATTCGAAGCAAATCACAAATACCTTCAAAAACCCGGATATCCGATCCGTGCCGACACTCATCATTTTATTTCTTTCTGTCTGTATAAATTTAAAATCTTTACTAACATTTTGTTTGCTAGGTTAACCATACTAACATTTATATTACTTGTATTGTACTGTATGACTTTTGTTCTATATATACTGTCAATGATATCTTCCCCCTAGGTTCTTCAGTTAGCAAGTTACTATCGACTATCGTTCAGCTAAATATTCAATTACATAAACTTCGGTTCTACCTTATGTTAATTTGGCTCTTTTCTCTCATGTGCCTTCTTAAAAAAGGGCCAACATTACGATAAATGTCCTTGATACACCTCAATTATTAGTGTGGATAGATATGTCGTTTTGTATTTATTCTACAATCTAATAGTATTTGAAAATTGTGGTATAAGTATTTTCTAAATATTCAGTGTTCGCATCCCATAAGACAAAATCGCCCCCTTCTTGTAAATCTTTCTTGATGAAGTGGTTGAACAATTGACATTATAATTTAATGTGTTTGAATTAAATTAAATACAAAAATGGGTTGATGCTATGTAGTTCCAAACATAGCATTCGTAAGGCATCAACCACCGTAATTTCTTGTCCAAACAATTATTACTATTTAAGTACCTGACAGATTCCGCCATTAAACTTTTCAAATACAACGGTTTTGATTGCTTGTCTAGATATTTTAACTGATAAATTCCATTGATACAAAAACACTACTACATTACATCCAATAATTAAATATGAATCCCATCCAAGAAAAATAAAATCATTATGTGATAGCTAGAAAGATCGAAGTACGCATTTCAATTACTAAATTATGTTTTTTAGGCATGAAACTGTGATTCCTTTCCACCGACTAGCATTCAAAATCTTTGAGTTACTACTCTATATAATAAACGATTGAAATGGTATATACTAAAATAATGTCTAGTTAAAATATCTGTTGAATATTTTTTTTGTTACTGAATTCAGGAACATATTAATATATAATTTCTTTACGTTTTGAAATGAGTAAATACCTAGGGTAGATCTAATTTTTTTTTTGACACAGATATACATATTGAAAATAAAAATAACCAATATAAATTTAAATATTTTATAAAATAAGTAAATATTTATTTTTACTCTTTGGATTAATTAATTCTATGCTTTTTTGTTTAGAGTTGAGGAGTGGGGTTTTGGGTAAATGATTTCCAATTTAAAATAAATTAAAAAATTTAAAATTTTTAAAATAAAAAATGTTATTTTAATTATTTTAATTTTTAAATTCTATTTTTGTGATAAAAATTGAAAGATGGTATAGTTGAGAGAATTGTCCTTTTGAAATTCCATAGGGGAAAATGTGTGTTACAACTTACTAATTAGTAGATCTATAAAACATATTACTAATCCTAGGCATGGTTGACTAAAGAAACAACAAAGATTACACCTTTTTGACTAATCAAAATCTGAGCTCTATTAATTTTCAAGAGTCTATAATGAGAAAATTTAATCATGCATTCAATAAACAAACTCTAGATTCTGTAATTACCATAATTAAAAGAAAACCTCTTACATTAATGGAGTATTAATACACCTACGCTTTACTTGTGACTTGTTAAAAAAAGCGGAGACCCACCAGTCCCATTTTCCGTGTTGAAAGAGCGAAGTGGAAGGTAGCTCCTCCCCTTCTTCTTCTTCTTCAGAGACTTCACCATCAGTGTTTCACATCGGATTCTCCGATCATCGTCCTAGAAGTTTGTCAACTCTCGAGGATCTGTGTCTTATGAGCTTTAGTTTTTGAAGAAGATGGATCTATCTTCTCAACAACGACAATCCCCAAATGGGTCAAGAGGTTTTCGCCTTCAAGCTCCATTGGTAAGCTCTCTTAATCCTCGGTTTCGCGAATTATCTGGGTTTCTATTTCAAGAAATCTCTGGACTTGTTTTGACTATGCTTTTAAAATTCACTTCAGTTTCTTTCCTTTTTCAGAAACCCTAGCTTAAATCAGTAGTCTTTGTTGACAAAAAATGCTTCCTTAAGCCCCTGTTTTTAGAAAGTTTGCTCCTTTTTGATTTCTGAAATTTGGAATCTTTTCAGGTGGATTCAGTATCTTGCTATTGCAGAGTAGATTCAGGTCTCAAGACCGTTGTAGAAGCAAGAAAGTTTGTTCCTGGTTCAAAGCTTTGTATCCAACCAGACATCAACCCTAATGCTCATCGTCGCAGCAAGAACTCTAAGCGCGAGAGGACAAGAATCCAACCTCCGCTTCTCCCTGGCCTCCCTGACGATCTAGCCGTTGCTTGCCTCATCCGTGTCCCTCGTTCAGAACATAGAAAGCTCAGACTAGTGTGTAAGAGATGGTACAGGCTTGCCTCTGGAAACTTTTTCTACTCTCAAAGGAAGCTACTTGGGATGTCTGAAGAATGGGTTTATGTTTTTAAGAGAGACCGTGACGGGAAGATCTCTTGGAACACGTTTGATCCTATCTCCCAGGTTCCGCAGCCCCTTCCACCTGTTCCTAGAGAGTATTCAGAAGCTGTTGGGTTTGGTTGCGCTGTTCTAAGCGGTTGTCATCTTTATCTGTTTGGAGGTAAAGATCCGCTTAGAGGATCAATGAGGAGAGTCATTTTCTACAATGCGAGGACGAATAAGTGGCATAGAGCGCCTGATATGCTTAGGAAACGACACTTCTTTGGTTCTTGTGTTATAAACAACTGTTTGTATGTAGCCGGTGGGGAGTGTGAAGGGATTCAGAGGACGCTGCGTTCAGCTGAGGTTTATGATCCGAACAAGAACAGGTGGAGTTTTGTTGCGGATATGAGCACGGCGATGGTGCCTCTTATCGGCGTGGTTTATGACAAGAAGTGGTTTCTCAAGGGACTTGGGTCTCACCAACAGGTCATGAGTGAAGCTTATGACCCGGAAACTAACTCGTGGAGCCCGGTCAGTGACGGGATGGTTACTGGTTGGAGAAACCCGTGTACTTCTCTGAACGGTCGTCTCTACGGATTGGATTGTAGAGACGGGTGCAAGCTCAGGGTGTTTGATGAAACCACGGATTCTTGGAACAAGTTCATGGACAGTAAAGTCCACTTGGGGAACTCTAGGGCTCTTGAAGCGGCAGCTCTTGTTCCGTTGAATAATAAGCTTTGTATAGTAAGGAACAACATGAGCATGAGTCTGGTTGATGTAACGAATCCTGATAAGAACAATCCCCGAGTATGGGAAAACATTGCGGTGAGAGGACAGTCCAAGAGTATACTCAGTAATATATGGTCGAGTATCGCGGGAAGAGCTGTGAAAAGTCATATTGTGCATTGCCAAGTGCTTCAAGCCTGACAACAATGGATCCAGAACAAAGTGTTGAGAAGAAACCCAACTAAATTTAGCTTCCAAGAAGAGAAGCACTGTCTCAAGAAATTTATCTTCGCCACAGTCATCATCAACCTAATGAATCTACAGAGGTGAAGAACTCAATGTCTGGTCTTAACAGTGATACAAGAGAGGAAGAGAAAGTAAGAACAGACATGGCCGTCTCTTCTTGTGTTGTTAATCTATGTTAGTATTTATAGGAAGGTGGTCTTCTAAATGGTTTTAGCAACTGTTATTGACATTTTGTTTGCTGTGATCTGTAAATCTCTCAAGTCTTTTGTCTATAATTCGAATCAAATTGAAATAAGAGCAGAATGTTGAGTAAGAAACCAAGCCACATTGAGCTTCCAAGAAGAGAAGCAACTCTTGTGTACTATTTACAGATAGAGAGAATCATCGCTACAGTCATTTATCAACCGAATGAATCTACAGAGACAAGAAATCCGTGTCTGGTCTTAACAGTTCATACGAGAGAGAGTAAGAACAGACATGGCTATCTCATACTCATGTTGCAATTGTTGTTAAACATTTTGTAAAATCTCAAGTCTTTTCATCAATAATGATCTTCTTATAATGATTGTTTTCTCATGAATTACAAAACCAACATAAGGGATAGTCTTTTTTTTTTGGTCAAGACATAAGGGATACGAATCCCCCCTACGCTTCAAGACTCAGTTTTTTCGAGCACGAGGGAACATCCTTGAACATGGACGCAGGTAAGGACTTGGATACGAATCCGACGGAGAATACAATATCTCCAGAGCTTGGATCCGATTTCATGGCGGTGATCGATGCCCAGATGAAAAGTTCTTTAGCTTTGATTCCTTCGACGTCTTTCACGGATCCGTAGCTGAGCTTCCCGGCGATCTTCTTGTCGTAGAAGACGGTTTGACCGGGGAAATCGACGTAGCAGGGAGTGTTTAAGTCGACGGTGAAGTCTCCGGCGTCGGAGAGAGTGTACGATTTGACGTTATCCGGAAGAAGACCTTTGGGGAATCCGTAGCGCGGGAGGAGATCGTGGACTTCATCGGCGGAGAGAGATGGACGGTGGAGATCTAGAGATGATAAAGCGGTGGAGAGAGATAGCAGAGAGAGGAAGAGGCAGGCAAGTGTGATCGAAGAAGCCATTGGTGTGAATGATGGTGACTGCAGTGAGACGAAGGGTCCGTGATATAACAGAAATATTGAGGGTACTATGGGAAGAACGTAAGTTTTAAACTTAACGAGCGTATAATATTAAAGATTTTTTTTTAACTATATTTAATTTTTACTTGTCATATTTGCCATTTGGTCAACTTTCACATTCTTTTTCTTTTTCTTTTTATTTAATGCGGATTATGATTTTTCGTCGTGATACATTGACCATATTTCTTTTGGAGATTCTTTCTCTCTAGCCTCCTAATTCTGAATCTTCTCATTAGAGAATCAGATTCGATTTTTTCAGATCTATCTCTCGTTCATAGGATAATTTCATTCAGGGTTCGAATCTTTGATCTCCCTAATACTTATAGGGGTAGAGGGACATTTTATCCGTTAAATTTGATTTTGTTTATTATTCGTCAAAATCCAATCTAAAAATTCTGGATATCTGTAAACTTTCGAATCGAAGCAAATACTAAAAATCAATATCCGTTAAAATCGGAACAAATCACAAATATTTAAATTTTAGAAAGCAGATATCTGATCCGATCAGGAAATATATAAATATATATATATCTTGATTATATTTAAAATTCTAAATATATAAAATTATATAATTATTATTCTATCATATGATTTGATCAATTTTATTCACATTATTACTTATATAAACGTATTGCATAAAAAAGAGAAAAAAATTATGAAAAGTATACGTTTTTCTTAAATTTTATGTTATTATAATTGTTAACTTAAACTTAATTTTTTTTAATTTTTATTTTAAATATTATGCAAAAAAATATTTTAATTTTTTTTAAAAAAATAATTTATCAAAATTTAAGATTATTTGTATTTATCAAAACGAATGAGATATCCATAAGTTTTTTGTGAATATCCATAAGTTTTTTGTGAATATCCGCAATTCTTTATTTATTTTTCGGATATCCATAATTTTTTGAAGCAAAGCAAATACCAAAATTAGATATCCTTAATGTACAAAGCAAATCACAAATACCTTCAAAAACCCGTATATCCGATTCGTGCCCACCCCTATATTTTTGTTTTGTCATCAGCTGAAACAGACTATACACAGACTCTGCAAACCAAACCGGTAACTCTGCATCCATATGAACAACATACGACTGTTGATTTATGGCAGTACGTGTTAGACTATCCGCCTTTGTGTTAAGTGTTCTGGGAATATGGATGATCTCTGAGTGAGTGAAACTTTCCTTTAGGAGCTTGATATCGTCCAAATAATTCGCGAAGGCTGGCCATTCTTCTGGTGCAGAAATCATCCGTACCAACTGGAGACAATCCGATGCAAACGTGACATGATACTGCTGCAAATTCCTCATACTTTCTATGGCCCATATAAGAGCTTCTATGTCTGTATGCAAAGGCGATAAACCTGCTCTCGTATTCCTCACCCCCATCAATCCTTGAAACCTTGGAAGCGTACTATACCACCCTTGTCCCGAAAACAATTTGTTCACTTTCCATGAACCATCCGTAAAACACTAGCGTCCCCATATCTGTGGCAATCGTATCTCACTTTCCTCTTGCATAATCTAAGTATTCGGTAACATTGATGCTTAGGATTCTTCCCATAGAGTTGATTCCGTTACAGCCAAATTTAGTGTATCCATAAGATCCACATCAATATTACTAAAAACCTTATTATTTCTTACCTTCCAAATGTACCATAAAATCCAAACAAACTGGTGATCCTCCATCACTGGTCCGATCCTCCAATATAAATAATCAATATTTGTGAACAAAGCTTGAGTTGGAAAAAAATCTGGCCGGGAAAGGATCTTGGAGAGTGACCATGTTTGGACTGCTGGTGGACATTCGAAAAACAGATGATTAACTAATTCCTCAGCAACACCACAACGCACGCACTGTATATCTTCATGGATTCCTCGACACCACAAATTCTTCTTTACTCCAATATATCCCGTTATAATTTGCCAAACAAAATGTTTCATCTTGGAGGACATCTAATTTTCCAAGCATACGCTTTTAACAGAGTGACCGTGGGCCCAAACACTGTTAGAGCTTTTCCCTGTCTGGATATACCCGCTCCACCTGATAATCCGCCTTAACCGTGTATTTTCCATTAATCGTAAAATACCAGCCATCCAGATCTAGCAGCCTGGTTTTACTCAGAGGAATACTCTCAATTATTTTCGCATACTCCGGGTGTACCAAATTCCTTATTACCTGTGAATTCCATGTCCTAGAAGTCGGATTGATAAGGCAATCCACTGTGAGATCCGGATACAAGTTTGTTGACTACAAATTGCTGGTCTCGGGCGAGTGGTTGGGAGCGAGGGATCATTCCACACTGAGATGGATGACCCTGATCCCACTCATTTAATTAGTACTTTATTAACCAGAGATCTAGCAGAAATAATACTACGCCAACCATAGGAGGGCGAGTAAGATCTGGGAAGTTCCAGGGGTGAGGTATTCCTGAAATATCGTCTCTTGAAAACTCTATTAAATAGAGTGTTCGGTTTTTCTATCGGACGCCAGAATTTTTTTCCTAACAACTCCGTATCAAAATTATAAAAATCGTTAAAACCCATTCCTCCATCCCCCTTGTCTGTATACATTTTATCCCATGATTTTCAGTGCATTCCTCTTGTACTACCTCCTGGGCTCCACCAAAATTGCGCCACCACCCCTGTCAGTTTGGACGTAACCTTTTTTGGCAGTGTATAACATGACATAACATGGTTCGGTAACCCCCTTATTTCCAATTAAATTACCACTTCCTTACCTCCCTTCGAGAAAAACTTAAAAGTCCATCCATTGACTCTAGTGCTTATCCGATCTTGTACAAAACCAAACACCTGAGTCTTCGGACCTCCCATACTTTTCGGCAGTCCTAAATATGACCATTCCTCCAATATTCTGAATCCCTAAAATATCTCTTAGTTCTTGCTGAACCGATTCCTCAATCTTATGGCCAAATTGTATTGATGACTTCTGGAAATTAATCACCTGACCAAACACCTTCTCGTACTCTTTAAGAATTCTGAGAATAGTGCCACATTTCACCCTTTGGGCTTTACAGAAAAATAAACTATCATCCGCAAAAAGCAGATGTGATATCGAAGGACATGCTCAAGCGACCTTCATCCCAGTTAAAAGTTTTCTCCTCTCCGTTTTTTTAATGTTGGCAATAAGAGCCTCCGTACACATGATAAACAAGTAAGGAGAGAGGGGATCTCCTTGCCGCAATCCTCTCCGCGGCGTAATATTCCCCCTTAGGGTTCCATTTACCAAAACTCGATATTGAGCCGATGATATACACTCCATCATAAGCTTTATCCAATGGGGGTCAAATCCCATCTTTTTGAGCAATTCTCTTATAAAATCTCATTCAACTCTGTCATACGATTTGCTCATATCCGTCTTGATCTCCATATATTTATTTTGACATGATTTGTTCGCGCACAAACCATGAAACATCTCCTGAGCAATAAGAATATTATCCGAAATCAACCTTCCCGGGACAAAAGCTGATTGCGTTTATGAAATTAACTTTGGAAGACAAACTTTTAACCATTGACACAATACCTTCGAAATAATCTTATAACCGACATTACACAAACTAATCGGACGCATATTTGTCATCTTAGTTGGTCTCTTTGTCTTCGGAATTAGACTAATATTAGTAAAATTCAGCCTCGGATCTAACTCCCCTGAAGATAATAATTATTAACCAGATCTAGTACATCCTTTTTAATAATATTCCAAGAATGTTGATAAAAATGTGCAGTCATTCCATCCGGTCTAGGTGCCTTCTCCGGATGCATCAAAATTAAAACCTGTCGTATCTCCTCCTCCGTTGTCTGTTGAAGCAACCATCTATTAGTATCCTGTGTAACAGATGGTGAAACCTCCTCTAGGAAACTGTCAAAATTCTCTGGCGCTGTCGTATTGAATAACTCCGTAAAATACACCACCGCAACTCCTTTTACATCTGCTTCCTCTGTTACCCAATTTTCCACCTCGTCATGGAGTCCCATAATCTTATTCCTGGTTCTGCGTTGTTTGGTTAAAGCATGATAAAATTTTGTACTCCGATCCCCTGCCGTATTTCACAAATTCCTACTCTTTTGTTGCTATAGTCCTCTTCCTCCTTATACGCCTCCTGCAACTTCCACGACACCTCGATTATATCTTCCTGAGTCCTTGTATTATCCGATTGAACCTCCTCCAAGGCCTCTTGAAGTTCACTAATCTTCTTATTCCCAAAAGGGGGGGTTATCCCTTCTCTATTTTGTAATTTCATGACAACAGTTGCTGATTTTGATCTACAAAATCCCCTGCCTCATCACCTCGTTGTAGATCCCATCCTCGACCTATTGAATCCAAAAAACCATCCCGTCCAACCCATTTCTTGTTGAATCTAAATTGACCATTTCGTCTATGTAGCTTATTGTCCAAATAAGCTACCACTGGTCTATGATCCAAACTTACCATTCCCAAATATTCCGTATATGAACACCCTTATATAAGCGTAACATTATTGCTAAAAGTATATGTTCTTTGTTGCAGAGATCTAGGGTGTGATTAGCTATTACGGTAGATGCTCTCCACAACCACAACTATACCTACATCCATTAATCTACATCAATCTTGCTTTGTATTTTTTTAAAAGTTCACAGCCTTTTTTTAAGTCTACAACACTTCTTTAAATCTTTGTATTTATATTGGATGTGTAGAGACAAATACATACAACTCAAATTTAAAGACTTTAGAAAATTAAAAATTTACAGTCAAAGCAAAAAATATTATAGCAATATTTCTACAACCAAAAAATAAAATCAAAGCTCTTACCAATAAACCCCTAGGTAAAGATAAAGTTTGATGTTGATGATGTTTTTTTTTTTTTTGAAAAAGGGCATCCATCGATGTTGATGATGTTATTACCTTAAAAGGTGGGTAGAGATAATGAAACGTGATAAGCCAGTTATTCTGAAGTTTAGATACTCGATATTGCAAAAAGTTTGCACAACGTGTGGGAGTTTAAAGCACGAATATCAAATATATTCAGCTTTTTAAATTTATCTTAGAGATCTATTAATATGATGTTGTACATCAATACAATTCCATATGCAATATTTAAAGAAAGGAACAATGCAATCTCAAGATATATAGGATCATTTGAGAAGGACAGATCTTCTTATTCTCATACAATGGAGTATCAAGTAACTGAAAGGAGTCGACAAATGCAGGAGAGGCAAGTCAATGAAGTTCTGCATCATTTGGATCAATAAGAGTGCATGATGTTAGTGAAACCGGAGATCAAGGTACAAAACGGAAAGCTCCTGGTACATAGACTGAAGATACTTCAAGGAGTGCTAAGAAGTAGTGATCCAGTTCCAACGAAACAACAACAAAAGTTTTGGTGGTAAATAAAGCAACATGGTTTATGTAGGAAAGTCAAGACTAATATTGAGGATTCAATGAAATCAAAGGAAACAATGAGAAGGAAAGAAGAATAGTGAGGTCAAAATTATACACATGCTTTATTTTTTATATCAAAATCTTCATTTTATTTACATAGTTGATTTATATTATGTGGATTCATGATGTTAAAATGATAGGAGATGAGTAGATTTGGGTAGGAAATATGTCTCATTATACAATTAAATCATGGATAGACAAAATAGTGGCTAATAGGGATTGGTTAGAGATCTATCGTGCATCATATGTTAAGCTATTATCTTGGATTGGCTCAGACCATATCAATTAATTAAAGTACTACATTAAAAAAATTTTAGTTCATTTGATATAAAAGATCTATTTTATTAAATGAAGAACATAACTAGTTGATATATGTGTTGTCCAACAATTTTTTTTAAAAACTAAATTAACTGATATTATTCTAATATATCTACCAAGCTAATATATCAGAACCTAAATTCACGGAACCATTGTTCTCATCCTTTTTTTGGTTACTCTATTTTTTTTTGTTGGCTACTCTCATCTATACTAAACTCGCCAGATTAGCTGAGATCTCTGCCAGAAAATAGCTGGACGCATGGTCACCGTGGCAAAGAAGATTTGATCGGCATGGTATAGTGGCGACACGATTATTTTCAAGTTAACTGCATAAATGATGAAATCGCCGCTTAATATCTTCAAAACATGTTAATTAAATCTGCAAATATGCTCTTAACAACAAGAAAAATAACAAAAAGTGAAAATCGTGTTGAGACAAAAGGCGAAAGTTAGGATTGCAGAGGGGTGTTTGAAGGAGATGAGGGTAACTTTTTATTTTTATTTCATTTAATAAATAAAATACGAAAAATACAAAAAAAAAACACAGAATGTCTTATATTATGAATATTTATTTAACAAACAAGAACATTCCAGGAGCAAATCAAATCTATCTAATTGAAATTTTAAGTGTTTACTAGATTTGGACCCGCGCTTAAAAAGCGTGGATTTTTTAATATAAATAAACTTTCTTATAATTTAGTATTTTGAGATTTTTATACATTATTATGTTACAAAATTTTATTATATCAAAGCGGAAAATTTGTTTAAAATTATAGAATTTATGAATTAGATTTTTTGAGATTTTTTATGTACATTTTAATGCAACTCTCTTAGGTTTGGGCATTTTATCCAAATCTAAAAACCGACCAAAAACATAGGTTTCATTCGGATTGGGAGCAAAGAACATGCTGGGTATTTTTTGAACCCGCAATCTTGGCTCAAGTCACATCCTAACTGAGATCCGACCGGATAACTTAGATATCGAAATGTTGTGTATATTAAGTATAGTTGAGTATTTTGAATATGTTTTTGGTATTAAATATTCTTTTAAGTTCTAGGTTCGGGTTTTTAGTAATAGTTTTGGGTTTCATGTAAAATTTCAAATTTCTTAAAATATATTTTGGGTATTTGGATTAAACTTTGTGGGTATTTTCGGTTCCTCGGATCAGATTTTGGGTAAAATTTTAGATATTTTCGGGTATTTGTTTGATTTTTTGGCATTTCGGGTTTTGAATATTTTCTTGGGTTTTCGGATAGTTCGAGTCTTTTCTGGGTCTGAAATAAACCGACCAAGATCCGTTACTTTTCCAAAAACTACATATATTTGTTTATCTGTATTTGAATTATGGACGCAAACCAACCCAGACTTGAAATGAACCCACCAGAATTCAGACCAAAAACTTTCAGATATCTTCAAATATTTAGGACTTAAACAACTCGAATCTAAAAAATCAACTCTTATAAGATCCAAAGACCTGAATACCCATGCTTACTCTCATTTATTATATTTTTTGTGTGTTTTGTAAAAATTATATTTGTTCAATTGGCGAGACTTACAATTTATTTGGAAATTTTTT
>JABAYD010034479.1:0-19746 GCA_014822095.1 Diplotaxis tenuifolia
TTTTTTTAATTTTTTTTCTTTTTGAATTAGTAAGTTGATTAATTATAATTTGATTTGGTGATTATTATTTTCCAATTCGAATTTTAAATTGTTTAGATTAAATTTAAGGGTATAATTGCCATTTAGAAAAAAATTAGTCTAATGGGACAATTAGGCAATGAGATTAGCCTAAGGGGACAATTCCCCATTGATTTTGGCCCAAAAAAACTATTTTCCCAAAAAAATTTGGGTAATTGAGTGAACGATGAACTTGAAATTAACAAACATTTTCTGGGTTCATGTGAAAGTTTTGTTAGGTAGAACATCCATGAGAAAGAAAATAAGATTAGACTAAAACTGTATTTAAGAGAAATGTATATTGAGATTGATAACAGAAAAAGTGTGTACCGGAAATTTTGTAATCGAAGTTGATGTTACAAAACTGTATGTAGGCTCATAATTTGTTTTAGATTGTGGTTACCTTTTTAATTACAATAGATACATTTATAAAATAAGCAGATGTTGATATCTAAGATGCAGTTATTTTTTAAATTGGATCCAACTAATATCAATGGACAAATTCCAGAAATAAATAGTATTAATTCGTGAAATTGAGGTAAAAAAACAGCAACTAATATTATTTTTGAGTGTCAACTAGTACTCCAAACTCCAAACAGGATTCTTTCAAATATTACATCTAACCTTTGAGATTTTTCTCAGTCTTTCATCATTTACTAATATAGATTGTTTATTCTAGAGGTTTATAAAAAAATCAAATTTAAGTTATTTTTTATGGATAATATGATATATTTAAAAAAATTAATAAGATAAAAAATTTAAAATTAAGAATTCTCTAGACATTTTTTTTTCGCGAGAATTCTCTAGACATTAGACGGAAAAAACACGTCAAAGAGAATAAAGTCTATCAAATATAAAATTTGGAAGAAGGAACGAGAAGACAAACTTTGAGAAGTGAGGAAGCGTGAGAGATCATTGCGTACCGAATAACATAAGTACCATGACAACACTTCAAAAGAAGATGAGTGAAAAGCGTTTGGGAAAGTTCACAAAAATAAGAAACAAACGTGACATTATAAAAAACATTCAGTCTGATCAGACCGTAGTGACAACATGAACGATTCCCTTGTCGAGATAGATATTTAGAATCCAAATACGGCGCTGATAAAAAAAAAATCAAGAACCATTACGTAACCGGAGAACCACATTTCAACCATGTATAAAATATTTAGTTTGAGTGGATAAGCGAAATTGGGAAACTTGGAAAACATGATTTCGGTATAAAACAGTTGTGGATTTTGTTTTGGACAATTCTTTCAAATATTCATTTTTAAGATTTTGTCACAAGATAACCCCAAAAAAATAAAATGACTAAAATGTGTCTATTTTATTTTAAAATTTGTAATATTTATTTTTTATTTTTAAAATTTTGAAATCTCATCTTCAAATGTCAAAAACTCCACTCATTAACTCTAAACTCAAAAGTCTAGATTAACTACCATAAGGTATAGATATATATATTTACACTTTAATAAAACATATTTTGATCATTTTCTTCTTTAAAATTTATTTTTATGAAAATGGTTAAAAAAATTATTTTCTTATTCTGCACTAGGAACAAATAAATTATCACATAAAATCAACATTAATATCTTCATGTAAATTTGCTTAATTGTCATGTTCTCCATGATTTTAGGTAATTTTGTTCATTTGTCATATTTTAATAATTTTAACTAATGATTAATTATTACTCTTATTGGATAATTAAATTTATTATTATATATAAGTAACTGAACCTAAAAAATTAATCTATAATTAACCATAAATTAAAACAAAAGTCATTGATTTGAGATTATAGTTATCTAAAAATAGGTTATATAAATTATAAATAAACTAAAATCGAATAAATATATAATTAAACATAAATGAAAACGAATTTTATTTTATTTGATAATTATCTTAATCTAAAAATAGTTTATATTATACTATAAAGTCTTTACTAATGTTAGTGGATAGTTATATTTGTTAATTTATAATTAACTATAAATTAAAATAAATTTCATTAATTTGATAACTATCATTTTAGAAAAATATTTTATCTTGTTTTATTAGAAAATTATTTTACAGTAGAATTTTTTTAAAAAAATACATATTTATTAAACATATTATTTGAGAATTGAATTGCGGATTTTTCATGATCTCCATAATCTTAGGTTTATTCATATTTTATGCAACAATTCTTAAAATTAATAATTAATTTAGTGATTTATTTAATAATTTATAATTCTCTTCCAAATAATTCAAAAAATGATAATATCATAGTTAAATTTATATTATATTTATTTAGTAATATTAATATATATATATATATCACATAAGAAATCATGAATCATCTATATTTTAAGGTAGTTATTTTAAGATAATTAAAATCACTCATTTTGATGACTTCTTAAAAGTTACGAAAAATTTAAAAATATTTATATTCTTATTTTTGAAATGATTTGTTTTACTCTCACGCTAAAAGCTAGATCTTTTAAAGCTTTTATTTACTTTTAATAAATAATTAGATTTTGACCCGCTCTTTGAAGGGCGGGTATATTTTTTGTTAAATTGTCTTTGTAAGAAATTTAATTTTCAAATTTTTTGGTTTTTTGGTAATTAAATTTGTTTTTATTTGTAATTATATTTGTGTATAATATTTTTTTTAAAATTATTAGAAAGAAGTTTTGAAAACTGTATTGCATTTGTGATATATCATAACTATACAATTGTGTCATAGCTATTTCACACATTTATTTTGAATTTTATTTCATAATAGTTATTTTAAAACACAAAATATAATTACGATTTTATTTAGTAATCAAATAGTAATCACATAATATATTTTTTACTCTCACGCTAAAAGCTAGATCTTTTAAAGCTTTTATTTACTTTTAATAAATAATTAGATTAGATTGGTTAATACATAATTACTCATAAATTAAAAGATATTAAATTGATAATCATCATTATCTAAAGCAATTATATTTTGTGTTATCCAAAAATATTTTACATCCTAATATTTTTGTAAATAAATAAATATATATTCATGTATATAGTTTAATGTATATATTAATGTTTTCAAGATTATTCTATGTAAGAAGATATATTTTATCAAAGTAAAAAAGTACTTATTTTGCATAAAAAATTTAATCTTGAATTCATTATTAATTTTTCAAAAGAATGAAATAAATTAATGTTTTGAATTGAAATATATCTATTTAGAAAATTATAAAGCAAGCAAAATATAAATCCGGTACTCCCAAAGCCCAAATTGTATAGTAGTTATCTTAACGTTGAACATTAAATGGTAACTGGCTATAAAAGATCACGGAAGCACGATCGTGACCTAACTGAGTTGCAATTAATTAAAATTAGTTTAGCATCAGAAAAAAGGATCAAAAGGCATATCCTTTTTTATATACTCACCACCATCTGATATGACTTTCTGTAATTATCTCACAAATCTCCGTCCCCTTCTTCTTTTGTCAAATTTGTGACTTTTTCATTCACATTATTAAAAAAAAAAAAAACGCAACAACAAAATCTCCCTGTCCAATTTGCAAAGTCAACTCCTGTTTTGTTTTTGTTTTTGTTTTTCCTCTTCTGCTCGTGAAAAAGAAAACAAATTTGTAAACTATATAATAAGGATCGCAACTGTCGTGGAAGAGATAGATTACCAATTAGTTTTGTGTAGAAGAGGAATTAATCAATCGAATCGAATCGAATTGAATTTGAATGGAGATTGAAGAAGCGAGTCGTGGTGAGAGCGGGCATGTGGTGTGTGGATCATGGATTCGTCGCCCTAAGAAAGTCAACTGGGCCATCATCGCCAGAGCTGCCAAGCGCCGTGGATCATCTTCTCCTGCTCTCCTCAACATCTTCTCTTTTGATCCCATCACTACTTCTCTCTCCTCCTCTCCGTTGGTAATTTCTTAAAAATTAGTCTTTCGAAACATGTCATTAGGTCTTGAACGAATCCATAGCTTTGTAGTGTCTGTTGTTCGGTTTTGGGTGAGAATCTTAGGTTGTTTCTTTGGTCTTCTGAATTATGGAAGAAAGCTAGGGTTTTTTTCTCTCTTTCACACTGACTTGTATGAAAGGACGAACCTTTTTTTTCTATTTTCTAAAACATACTATTTTCTTATTTATTTGATCCAAGGCAACACATGAGCTTAAGGAGAGTGATGGTGATCCTGTAGCAATCTCCGTGCATCCTGGTGGAGATTATTTTGTTTGCTCTACCTCCAAAGGTGGTTGCAAGTACGTTTCTTTTCTTTCTTTAGCCCTTCACCTCCACTAACTATTTGATCAATAAAATGTTGTAGTACCTCCCTAGGCATATAATGTTTCTACTTTAGCTGAGCTGGTATTGTCAAACCTAGGATAGCTGATCAAACCTACGTCTGCGGATGCAGATGTATTTGTACGGATGCCTTAGATGGATTGAATCTTAGGTTTGGTTTGTTCTATATCTGCATATACTGTTGTTGAAGACTGCCCTACATCGTCGCACCTTTTATAATCATTGGTCTTTTCCTAGTTCTGTATGAAATCCAGGCTTGCCTTTCTTACATCCATCTTTGCAACTCTACTGTTCTATCTATTACCATCCATACTGGCGCTTTGGAATTAACTTTCACTAATTAGGACACTATCTGCATCACTGGCTTTACAAATTTTTATATGGTTTTCAGGTTGTTTGAGATAGTGGTAGGAGCAACATGTACAACGATCTTAGCCAAAGAACTCCCTCCTCTCCAGAACGCTGGACTACAAAAATGTATGGCCTTCAGCTTTGATGGGTCTAAATTAGCTACTGGAGGAGTGGTAAGGAGGCGCCAAGAAAGCTTTTATAAAATCTTTTTTTCTCTCTGTTGTTGCCACATTATTCTGTTAGCTTACTGGAAACTATTTTTTTCAGGATGGGTGTCTCAGAATCATGGAGTGGCCAAACCTAACTGTCATTTTGGATGAACCAAAGGCACACAAATCAATCCGGGACATGGATTTCAGGTATTGACACTGGAATCTTATCTACCATTATCCCTCGTTTATATTATTTTCATAGAGTATAGTTGAGCTAGTAATACATGAGTCTTCTGTAAATACTTGTGACCCGGGTCACACAACACTAATAGAAGTAAATGTAGATTGTGAAACAAGGCCGGTTTTGTGCATCTCTCTCATATGTGCGTGTGTTTTGTTGTAGTCTTGACTCAGAGTTCTTAGCAACAACATCAACTGATGGATCAGCTAGGATATGGAAAGCAGAAGATGGTTTTCCTTTGTCAACTTTGGAACGTAGTGGGGATGAGAATATTGAACTATGCCGGTTCTCTAAAGATGGAACAAAACCTTTTCTCTTCTGTGCTGCTCAGAGAGGTATGTAACAAAATAACGACTCTCGAGTAGACTAACTAGTGTTTTAAAGTCAGAACAAGATAATGAAAGTTTTAAACAATTGTAAACAGGTGATATTCCTGTGGTCAATGTCTACGACATTAGTACATGGAAGAAGCTTGGGTTCAAGAAGCTTTCAAGGAAGAGTGCATCTACAATGTCAGTGAGCTTGGATGGCAAATATATTGCTTTGTGAGTGTTTCTTCTTACCGGGTCTGGTTATTGATTTTCAGGCTTTTGGTTATTTTACAAACGCTAATACTTTTTTCTCCAATTTCTTTGAAGGGGTGGCAAAGATGGAGATATATCTGTCGCCGAAGTGAAGACAATGGAGATATACCACTACAGTAAGAGGCTGCATCTTGGTCAAACCATTGCTTCACTTGAGTTCTGCCCTAGTGAAAGGTATATGCATAGTGATATATCAAAATCCTTTTAAGTCTTATTATTAGGAGCATTGTTTCTAATGTTTGTCTATCTACTTGGTGCTTAGGGTAATGCTGACAACATCAAGTGAATGGGGTGAGATGGTGACCAAACTCACTGTACCAAAGGAGTGGAAAGGTTTGTTTGCTGCTTATCAATCTATCTGCAAATATGATTGGCGCATATACCTTCTCTATATATTACTCATATCTCTTTGTCTGTTGGATTTTGCAGAGTGGCAGATATATGCACTGTTGTTTTGCTTGTTCATGGCATCAGTGGTACTTGCATACGTGTTCTTCGAGAACTCAGATTCGTTCTGGAAGCTACCAATGGGGAAAGATCAGAGAAGACCAAAGATAAGTCTTTTTGGAGATTCATCTACGCCTGCTGAGGATCATAAGAAGTGGAACTTGGACCTATAGAAAAAAGAGATTTACGTAACTCCACGAGACTTGCTTCTATCTTTATGTTTCTTTTCATTACAATGTTTTTCCCTTTCCATCAGCTCTGATGATTCTGTTTTTATCTGACATTAACTCATTCGGTTCTGGAATTTAAAAGATACGTTTTGATGTTATAGCCCTCTTGAATTGACTCTGGTTTCAATTTTAATCCGTTGAAGAAGTGTTGCAAGTCCAGAAAATATCTTTCTGCACGTGAAGTATAGTTTATTATCACCTTTAAAGGGGCCACATGATATAAGTCGGTAAGCAAAAACAAACATGAATGGTCCCTATAAGCAGCTGTCCCATTGAAGCTTTTAGAAGCGATAAATATCAAAAACAGTGATACATTGGTTTCGAAATATCTAACAAAAATATTCTATGACATCATCCTCCAAGATCCAACAAAACAAAACTTAAAGGTAAGTTAGCTAAAGTCTGTGGAGCCAGGACAATTTAAAGCCGTAAACCACCGTTAAAATCAAGGCAAATCACAAATACTGAAATTTTAGAAAGTGGATATCCGATCCGATCTGGCAATATATGAATACATGTATATTTTAATTATATTTTAAATTTTAAATGTATAAAATTATATAATTATTATCCTCACATGTGATCTGAAAAATTTTATTCACATTATTACTTATATCAAAATATTACATGAAAATAAAAGAATTTTTTTATGACAATTATATATTTTTTTTAAAGTTTTGTGTTATTATAATTGTTAACTAAGTTTAAAATATTTACAAAATATGTATATTCACTACTTCTTTTAATTTTTATCTTATATATCATACAAAAATATATTTTACAAAACAAAATTGCATCGAATTTTTAAGATTATTTGTACTAATCAAAACATACGAGATATCCCTAAATATTCACAAATACCTGTAAATATTTATTTATTTTCCGGATATCCGTTTTTCCGAATATTTGTATTTCTCCAAATCAAAACAAATATAAAAATTAGATATCTATGACATACGAAGCAAATCACAAATACCTACAAAAAATTCGGATATCCGACCCATGACTAGACCCCTAAATAAGAGAGAGGGGTTGTTTTGTTTTCTGATTAAAAGTAGAAAAAAGTTTATGAGCGTCTTTGTTGTTGTTATTGTCCCTTTACGTACGAAACAAAACAAAAAGTGATTGGCTTTCCCGAGCGTGGTGGGGTCCTAATTACCCTTGTCCTGATCCTGGGAGTCACTAACACGATTGTGGACCTGAAACTGAAATTAGACTTACCACACAGATCTTTTATCATCGAGTGAGTGAGTGAGCAAGAGCTTCAGTATATTCCTCTCTGATACATTTCTCTAAAAGATGAATTGCCTTCAGAATCTTCCTAGGTGTTCCATTCTTCTGCCTCATCTTGCCTGTTGTTCTCTTGTGATTTCTTTGATTCGACTTGTGTCTCTTATGTGTTGTGTGTTGATGATCGTCGCTGATTTCAGATCTTCCGTCTCACCATTGTTAAGCTTTGGGGGCAATCACAGAGATCCTTCCCCTTCTTCATTGAAGATGCTGGTACCACACTACTTCATCTATTTCACTCGTCTGATTAATAAAGATTCAGTTTTTCTTTTTTTCTTTTTATAACTTTCTTGAAACTCCTTTTGCAGCTACCAATCAAAGCCAATGATCCTAAACTGCGACTTGTTTTACAGGTAGAGCTTAATGGTCACAGAATTGTGTTTACCAGATTCGTTTTCTTAAAGCATATTGTTTATTTATATGTGTTGCTTGCTATGTTTGAAACTAGTGGAAGTATATATTCTTTTTTTTGAGTGTAGGCGGTATCAGATTCGAAATCCAGTGCAGAGATAAGTGGTGTTCCAAAGGAGGATGAAGAGAAATCTGATGAATATAGCCAAGACATGACTCAAGCTATGGGTGCTGGTATGTTTACTTTCTACTGCTATTCTTAACTTCCATCTGTATTAGTTCTGATTTGCTATTGGCATCAAACTCACCTTTCATGTGCCTTCTCATTTTTCAGTATTAACCTACAGGCACGAGTTAGGAATGAACTACAACTTTATTCGTCCTGATTTAATCGTTGGATCTTGCTTACAGGTTTCATTTTGTCATCCGTCTTTTTTGTTAAATATTGAATTTTTTTGTTACTAATCTGCTCTGCTCTGCTTTGGATTGGTTAGACTCCTGAAGATGTTGACAAGCTCCGTAAGATTGGAGTTAAAACCATTTTCTGCTTGCAACAAGATCCTGACTTGGAGTATCCTTCCAAATTCCTCCCTCTTTCTCTGTTCTTTCTTAATCATTTTTATCAAATTTTCTTTGGTATGAATGAACAAGAGTGATCTGCAGAGTTCCTTGACCAATAATACTTGTAGATATTTTGGAGTAGATATAAGCAGCATTCAAGCATATGCTAAGACATTTACTGATATTGAGCATATTCGCTGCGAGATAAGGTAAAAGCCTTTGGTAATGATGTTAGTAGAGTAATTGGGGAAGTTAGTTATCATTCACTCTTAACTTTTTGATGTACAATATTTGGTGTAAACAGAGACTTTGATGCATTTGATTTGAGAATGCGTCTTCCTGCTGTCGTTAGTGTACTCTACAAAGCTGTTAAGCGAAATGGAGGAGTTACATATGTGCACTGCACTGCTGGAATGGGAAGGGCTCCTGCTGTTGCGGTATGTTGCAAAGGCTATATAAACTTATGGAAGTGTTTACCTTTTTTTTGGGCTGACTAATAGTGAGAAGTGGTATTGGTTTCAATTTACAGTTGACATACATGTTCTGGGTTCAAGGCTATAAACTTATGGATGCTCATAAAATACTTATGGTAAGATGCTTATCTAACTTCTGGTTTCTGTTCCCTGGCTACACATTATTTTTACTAATACCTTTATTGATTAAAAGTTTTGAACTAGTTGTTATTGCCTGTTATAGTATGTGTTATAAACCAGTTGTTGCACATATTTTAGTAATGGACACTAAATATTGTAGTGTCTAGCATGTTATTTAAAGAGGCTCTAAGCAACCATCTCTGACAATTTATTGCAGAGCAAACGAACGTGCTTTCCAAAGCTGGATGCTATCAGAAATGCAACAATTGATATTGTAAGTCAATAATTCTCTTACATTTCAGAATGTTTGCACATATGTTTGTAGCTTCTCAATTTTCATTTTCTAGCATAAGTTACAACAATTGTTGATTAGTTCATTGATTCCTGAGTATTGTTTCCGGGGACATAAAAGCTTACAGGACTCAAGAAGAAGACTGTTACTCTGACACTGAAAGACAAAGGGTTCTCCACAGTAGAAATATCTGGTCTTGACATTGGATGGGGACAGGTGAATATGGCTTATTATAATTTAAATATCTTCTTGATGCACTGTGGTTTTAAAAGTATGATCTGTCATTTATGATTGAAAGCTAGGATGTACTTTTCTCATTTTTATGTAGAAGAAAAGCCTATGATTGAACTACTTGGGATAATGTATATAATGCATTTACCATATATGCAGAGGATACCTCTGACACTGGACAAAGGAACAGGATTCTGGATCCTGAAGAGAGAACTGCCTGTGAGTTTTCATAATGAACTAGAAAGCTTAGTGTCTGCTTTTCGCTTTATCATCTTCTGACCACAGTTGTAATAATTTTGAAAACGCAGGAAGGACAGTTTGAGTATAAATATATCATAGATGGTGAATGGACACACAATGAGCAGGAGCCGTTTACAGGACCTAACAAAGATGGTCATACCAATAACTACGCTAAAGTAAAATGTCTCTTTCTCTCAACATAGAGTTGAACAAGTTTTGATGAATCAGTTTAATGCTGTAACGTTGATGTTTACAATGAAACAGGTAGTGTATGATCCAACGAGCGTGGATGGTGCAACTCGAGAGAGGTTAACGAGTGAAGACCCTGAGCTTTTGGAGGAGGAACGCTTGAAACTAATCCAGTTCTTGGAGAAGGCAGAAGTTTAAGAGTTGACAACATCCTTGTAACTCTTGTGAACGTACCTCACTAGTAACCAAATAAAATGCTTTATGTTGCTCATACATAAAGTTATGTTTATAGCCAAAATACAAAATGAAGGTAGTTGTACCATGTTCAAGTATAATTATGTGAAATAAGACTTTAAAGCTTTGTTCTTTAGTATACCCTTTTCAGAAATATCTTTGTTAATCAGCACTCTTAACCTTTAAAATATGTATTAAGACAAAAGTCCATGGATGATCATTCTGTTAATCTGTACAGATGAGGAAAGATTATGTTACATTATCAGAGTAAACCAAACTTAATGTTTTCATTTTTCAACTTAGAATATAATATGATACTAAGCTCTAAATTTTTGCATTACAACAATCTTCAATTCTTTTCACCTTCTTATGATGGCAAAGGCTTGTGTTCTTTGTCACACTATGCCATATTCACCCGAATCTTCTGTCCTTCCAACAACTGTAAGTTTAACACATCTAAAATGAGAAAAAAGATTCTACACACTACTCTATGTTAATACAAGTGAAAGGATCAAAGCTTACAGAGTTGTTAAGAGCCAAAATGGCAGCTTCAACATCCTCTTCAGAAGAAAACGTAACAAACCCAAACCCAGTGGGTTTCTAAGTCCCATGCACTCATGAAACCTTGGCACTCACTACTTTCCCTTTCTCAGAAAAAAGATTCTCAAGCATCTCTTTAGTAACAGTCTTAGTTAGATTCCCTACATACACTTTGTAAGGACTATCTACAAACTCCGAATCTTCAGACTGAAGCAATGATAAATCAGGAGACGATGATGATGCTACTATAGGTTTCTCTGTGATGTTAACCTTCACCTCACGTCCTTCAGTGGTCTGACAAAAAAAAAGAACAAAGCTTTACTCATTTTTATTACAGAACCTAAAAGAAGAGAAGAAAAATAAAGAAGCTCACAGTGCCATTCAACTTCTCAATGACTGCATTGGCATCTTCAATTGATTTCATTGGAGCGAAGTCTGTGGAGTAGACTTTGAAACAAGAAGTCAAAATGTTGTTAAACCAAAGCTAAAATCGTGGGCTTATTCTCTAGATAGAAAGATTGATGTTAAAACCGGCTTAGACGTTGGTGCTTTAGGTTCGCTCCTCATAGTCATGGGGCCACGGTTGATCGAACATTATGAGTAGACTTATGAAACAAGAAGTCAAAATGTTGTTAAATCAAAGCTTGAATTTATTCTCTAGGTAAAACTAGAACTTTTGTGGGATAAAATTACATCCGCATACAAGTGAGGAGAAAATAAAATGAAAAAGAAAAAAAGACCAGACATAGCTGGATGGGGGAACTTGCCCATATCGTTGGAAACATATAATGAAGAACAGAACAAAGTTTTCTTCTCCTGCAATGAAATCAATCACCAAGTGATTGACAAAACCAAACTCCACTACTTAAAATCGAGCACCATTTCATTTCAAAGCTCCCCTACTTTTTGGCCTTTTGCTTCTTCTTATCCAATGATGTTAAACCAGCTCCCAATCCTGCCGGAGCCACCACGTTCGTTGTTTTCACGTTTTCAGAGGTTTCCTTCTTCTCTTCTACCTTTTTTGCCTCCCCATTTTCACCACTTTTCTTAGAAGAAGCTGCAGTTCCTGTATTGATTAGTTGAGAGATCTGTGGCGGTACTGGAACACCACTCTGTGGACGAACCAGTAAACCCTTAGCAGCTGCCTTCTTCCTAACTTCAGCTGCAGCACGAGCCGTTCTTTCATCAAAACCTCTTCCCCGTTGTTGGGCCTCTCCGAGGACAGCCGTGTTCAGAGCATTAGCCCTCTCTGCTGCTGCTGCGTTTTGGAACGCCTGTATAAGGTCTGGACGAGACTGTTGCATCCCAATCAGGAAAGCGATTAAATTACTATGAACAGTTTTGTGACTTTCACCATAAACACTCCAGAAAGTAAAGTTGTAATAAGATACCTTTAAGAGATCGATAGCCTTTTTAGTGTTAGCCGCATCGATTGCCTGTCCTTTCTGCTTTTGCGCAGTTTTCTGATGAAAAACGAAACCAGAGATTTGAGAAATTGTATACATGAAGAAGAGAGGCATAGTTGCACGAACGAACCTGAACCTCACGCATCTCAAAAGTCTTCATCCAGTTTTGAGAGTCTTTTGTTCTGGAATCATCCTCTCCCAATTGTTTGACAAGGATATCATATGTTTTCTTCTCATGCTGACCAAAACAAAAACATTTGCTTCAGAAGATGCAACAAAAGAGAGGACTCAAAGCCACAGAAGTTGTAATACCTGTTGTGAGAGCTTGAATAAACCCATGCTGTTGCACGCAATGGCAAGAGCGTGGTAGCATACTGCAGTCTGAATGTGTTCGGGACCAAGAAGCCTCTCGTTTTTCTTCAAAGCGTCTTGAAGATAGCGTAGGGCTGTGTCCATTTTGCCCATATCCTGGTACATCATTGCGACATTTATGAAGGTTGCTGCAACATCTGGATGATCAGGGCCAGATGAAAGGCCAAGTAAAAGCAAGGCACGGGCCATGTTCTGTAGAGCAAGCTCTGTCTGGTTTAGCCCATGATAGAAAAGAGCCATATTGCCATAGCTGCAGTTCAGATACCCCAAGTAAGTAACATATATCAAACAAGAGAAAAGAACAGGAGCGCACTGCAAGACCTAACTTCGAATGAAAGTAACCTGGACTCCTACTTCTAGTGAATTGTGAGGGGAAGGAACTAAATTCAGTGACAGGCTTGTTCAAACTTAATGACTTTAGGATACTAAATATGTCTATTCCAGAATACTTGACGCAGCAAATGCTGAAAGTTTATCAGTTTCCAACTCGGAACAAGTTACAGTAATAAAATAAGAGGAAAATAGCTGTTACCTGTGAGCAGTATCAGGATGGTCCAAACCAAGGCAGCGCTCATTTATAATTAGTTCCTTGTGTTGCTGCATTATGGCACCAGCCATATCTCCTGCATGGTACAAAACCATGGCCAGATACCTGAAAAGCATAGAAAGACCAAAACCGTAAGGCAAAGAAAACAAAAAAACAAATAAATGATCGGCTGAACATCAGGTAGTAGAAGGATTACCTGCAGCAGTTTGCAACTTCCCTGTGCATTGGACCAGTCACCTGAAATAAGATTAAAAATGATCAGCAGTTTTACAGTTAACAATTTGGATAGTCTATAAGATGTATGACCACTTACCTGTTGAAGTATTGCAAATGCCTCTGAGAAAAAAGTGTAGGACTCGCTAAGCATGCCCTACAAGAGAATAATCACATTAGTAAAACAAAAGACCTCTATGATGTAACGGGCGGAAACAAAAACAATTAATATGACGTAGCATAACTACCTCAGCCAGTTGAACCTTCCCCATCTCAACGAGAGTTTTAGCCTCAGAGCATACAGGGACAGAATGCTTAACAACAGCTCGAAGATCCAACACATCTGTCGCCTCAAAAGGCGAGGCGACACCAAAGTCGTATTTGCGAGCAGCAACACTGATGCCCACCTGTTAACAAGAAAATAACGATTAATACCAATAACTGACTGACATTAGTAGCAAAATTTGGAAGGAACCAGTTTTATGTCTCTCTATTTACCTTTTGGCAAAGGTTACGAAGAACAGGTATGTTTTTAGCTGTAGTTCTTGATTGCTCGGGCAACTCAAACTAAAAATAAGCTGATATTAGCTTTCAGGTGATTATAGTAGGAAAGACAAATAAGCAACTTGCTAAGAATGTTTATTATACCTCATACTTGGCTTTGGCAAACTCTTGAATGTCAGACCATAGAATGTGGGAATCAACCATCATATATGATGAAAGACTTTTCTTGGTAGAAGTTTTTCCTTTCCCTCTTCCTTGACCCTTCTTGGTGAAAGATTGATCCTGTCCAAACTGAAGGGTCAGTATATTACCTTATAGTCATTATTAATCAGAAACAATGTTTTGTTTCATAACACCTATAGACTATTAAAAAAAACTGAAATATCATAATTCAAGAGCAGACATGGAACTATCGATACAGACTCTGATAGTGCACACAAACCTTCTTTTGATTTTTAGCATTGATGCTAGCTTTTCCCCCAGTAACATTTCCAAACAAACAATTGAGGAAATGTGAGACTGCTGCACCAATATCGTGATCCTCTATATCTCTTAGAATGTCCTGCAGAACCATGTAAAAACTTAAAATATGAGCTTGTCTCTTCATCAACCATGTTTATTGTAGTATCAATTTTACAAGACTTCATAACTACCTTGAGAATGTGCTTGGCAGATCTTATGGTAATTTCATTCAAACAAAGATCCCACAAATGAGGTAAATGCTTCACTCCATTAGCAATCTGATCATGTACAACCATTGTTAATAACGTCAGCCATGGAGATTAATCTCACAAAATAACATTGGCGATGAGGAACTTACCCTTCCAATATAACGAACATTAATGCCATGAGAATGGAGTGCTTCAGTCAAAGTTTGACCATCCATTGGGGAAACTTCAAGAGCGCAAAGATCTGATATGAATTTTGGAACCACCACATCCACAAGGTATGAACTAACTTTCTTCACATTTTCTTCATCAGCAGCTATCTCCTGGTTAACCCAAAAAAAAAATTGATATTCAATCAGTTAAACAGACATAAGAAATGAACTAAAGACTGCACCTATAAGCAACATTACATACCTCTTGTGTGCCACCTAATTTGAAGTCAGTGAAAACATTAGGGTTAAATGTTATTTCATCACATAGTTCGGCAGAATCGGCAGTGGTATCTTGCTTTTCTGTAACAGTTTTCTGTAGATAAAACAAAGATATGTTCTCAGACACAGCATTAAGAAGTAATGATGGGGGGAATCTCAACGCAAAAAATGAGGATTGAACCACCGAGTTCAAGTGTATTAGTAAAGTACTCAGTATTTTCTACTAATATAAATGAAACTAGTTTTTTTCATCATTGTTACAGAGGCCAATCCTACTTGGTATTTTAGCTGTGTGCTTTCACTTTAAAAATACTCGAGGAGGGTAAGCCCATACCTCAGAAGTTGAAGCTCCGTTTTCCTCTCCATAGCTCAAATCATCACCCGTCTTAGAAGTATCAACACTAACATCAGAAGGATCAAAAACAATATCCGTCCCTTCATCAGTCTTGGTTTTACCTTTTGATTGAGATTCAGCCTTCATCATGACATATGTATTGATCAATACCTCTCATAGTAAACTGAAGGAAATATGTATAAAAGGAATAACGAATCTGTACCTGGCAAAATGATGTGATCAGTTCTGGTCTTAGGACACAAAACCGTGACTCTGGACCCGTGTAATTGGCATCACGAGGCGTCACTCTCATTAAGTCCAAAAGATAATGCCTGTTGTCACTACCAACAATCCCCTTGCACTCTACTGGTGCAGCTAAGTTGAAGACCTTCTCAGCAGCATCAATAACAGCATGTTCCTTTATGTGAAGGAGCTTTGCAGCCTCAAGCACCTGAAGAAGGAAAAAAGGGTCTGTTAGGACAAATGTGGTCGTGTAATAAAGATGTGTAACAATATTGTAAAGATGGATCAATGCTAGAACTATCACACTAGTGCCTAAAAATATCCAACAGCAAGACATAGTGCATCAATTTACCTTAGCATGAAAATCTTCATTCCAACATATTTTCTTCCCATTATCGACTGAACCATACAAAAGCGCATCTGATTTATCCCCTTGAAGGATGCCAGGTAGAACACTCTAGAACACACAAATGAAAAAACATTGCAAGGTATTTAAATATACACAAGCAAGAGCAAGAGAAAGGAGTAGGCAGTCACAGTATTAGTAAAGACCTGAGCAACAACACGATGACCTCTGTAATCAATAATGGCCATAGCCAGATTATATAATCCTGGTACATCTGCTTCTTGATATAACTTTGTGCCTTTCAAGTCGTTGTTTGCAGAGGCATACGTTGCCTGCTCATTCTCTACAAGAGGTGCCTCATTACAGCAGTTAACCTCTTCATTGTGTTCTCCATCGCAGGTTCCTTCTTTGCATGGTACCTTATCAGCCGAGGACACTTTCTCAGTCACCGAAACATTACTTGGTGGACGTTTCTTTAATAGTTGTTCAATATCCGCATCAACAGCAAAACTGAAAAAGATATTGTTGTGCACATACCTACAACAGTGGAACAATAACAAGTGTTCAACAATGAGACGCTGATGCAAAATACAAAATGTGAACATCTAAAAGCTCCAAGTAATTTTCTATGTTTAAGCAAAAAATGGAATCATTCAACTGATAAAAGCCAAAGGATGAACACTGACATGTGCAGAGACTCTGGATCAGTTGGATTTATAGGTGGTATACACCGGCTGATTACACCAATTGCTCCGTTAAGGGCCGCATCGACAAAGTCAGAAGAAACTTTGTAAAGAGCTCTGTCGCGTAAGATCCTGCAACGAAGGAATTTATCAATATGAAGCAAACTACAAAACGAACAGACTGCCAATTAAAAAGTTTCATGAAACAAAAAAGTCACTGTAGTCAAATATCACATGTACCTCTCCTGAGGAGTAGCGTGAGGGAACTCCCTACAGGATTGCAACTCTTCGTTCCAATCTCTTTGCATACCAATCAGCTCACTACCATAGGAAATGGTCAGTGCTTCTTCTGCTCTGGCAGCATCGCGCTTGTGATCTGAGCCAGATACAAGAGCTTAAGCTTAGATAATAGATACATAAACGAATATTATTTCAACTATATCTTTCTTAAACTAGGGAGAGAAGTCCGATTTGTTCTGAAATCCCAAATAAAAACAGGAACTTATCTTCTCATATGTGAGCAAAAGCGCGATGTTTCATACATAAAATAGAAAATGAGTATGCAGTCGACAAGCAAGTAACAGTTTGGAGAACAAGCTACCAATATATTAACTCAAATAAATTGGACAAAAATATAGAAATGAATTTCTTCGAGCGAAATATAACTAGAACATTGGGATGCAGTCACAGAAACAGGCAAGAAAAAGACTTCAAGGATCTATTACATATAAGGAAACTAAGATCAAGGCAAGCTTTCATTGAATCCTAATTAGTTCTGGGTGTCATGTTAATATCTCAGAAACATAATTAGAGCTTATAACAGGAAATGTGGAGAAACGTTCTCTAAACGAACCGGTTATAAACTAATGTGTAGCACGCATAAGCATACTGTATAAACAAGTTCCCTATGTGCATAGTTGACTCGATACAGACTCAAAAATGCTTCTAAATTCAAACTTACCAGGAACAGGATACGGTCTTAGCCATGAATGTGGTGGCAAAAGCGATTGAACATTTTCAAAGGGATGTGCAGAGGCTTTCTTTTCCATGACCTCACGGAAAGCTTTGTAGTCAAAGGGAAAAAAATAGAAGATAATTAACAAACTGGATGATAACTATCAATTCACAAAAAGAGTAATAAATAAACTAGAAAATTTACATATATACTAGTTCCCACCTTTTTTAAACTTAGAGCTAAGTTTTTGCAATAAACCAATGAGGGTAGCTGTTTCGAACCCAGATTTACTCGGCCTTGGATCGAGAATATTCCCTGAGCTAGAATTAACGTAAAAAGCCTTTGTTGTGCCCGTGATACAGTATTTGTTACCTTCCAGCGTCACAACATCCAAATAGATCAAGTCTCCTACTAGCCTGTCACAAACAAACTTATTAGATACAAAAGCAGATGATTTATAGCCTCTACATAAGTTAAACGCAGAAGATGCACACCTTCTGTGGCTTGGAGGAGGGTTGAACGACGAGAAGACAATGCTCTCCACACATTTTATCTCTTCCGTTGGAGAACTGATCAACTTCCTGAGCGAGGCAGGTACATCTTCCATGAAACCGAGACAATCAAGCTCCGGGACATTTGGTTTGTCTGATTAAGAAAAGAATCGTTCAAGCGTGCAAGACTGTTAAATCAAAACACTAAAAAGAATACGATTCAAATCAGAAACCTCCAGGATTCTGAGCTTTGTTCAGTGCTGCGTCATACTTCAAAGCCAGCGTAGTTGACAGGGAGGAGTGAAGCGTAGAAAGCGAAAGGAGGTCTCTAGCTCGGTGAACGTGAGCCCTGATAGATCTATCATCGTACAACGCTGTGGAATCAACGAAAGAAACAATTAGTTTTCAACTTATAAAAAAAAATACAAAGTCTTAGCATACCAGCAATCATCTCCAATGAACAACCACCAGTTGTGATGTCAGCAACTTCAGAGATCTCATTGTAGTCTTCAAGATGATGAGTCTCATTCTCCTTATTACGGAGCAACAACTCGTAGCAAGTGAAGTAACATGTCTCCGGCGCATCAAGAAGGAACTGCCTTATATCCATCACAGAGTCTCCAGGGTTCAACTGAAAAAAAAATAGATTAGACAAATTCAGTAATTCATACCAATAATAGTATGTATGATCAAAGAAAGAAACTTTGAACTCACTTGTAGCTCCATTTTACCGCCACTCTGTGTTTTAACCGAAACAGGATAAAGACGAAGTTCACCTGTAAAAGACAAGCATATAAAAAAAAGCTGAGATATAACATAAAATCGAATGCTACTTAGAAAAACGCATAAAGAGCTGAACCTTGCTTAGGTTGATCATCGTTACTTGCTGCCACTGCTTGTGGTTCGCTTTCTTCAGCATTAGGAACCGGAGGAGGCACTTCATTGGCTTCAGGCACGGTGGCTTCAACAGCATTATCAACGGTTCCATTATCAGGAAGAGAAGCAGGTGCAGGCACATCGGATTGAGGAGCAGAGTCAGTAGGGTTGGAGGCAGAGCTTTGAGCAGCTCTCTTGGCCTTTGACTTGTTCGACTTCCCAGCCATTTCACCTATAGAGAGATAAGGAATTAGAACAAGCACAAAGCAAAAGGGGTCGAATAAAGATGCAGAAACGATTGAATTAGAGAATCTCTCATTCATTTGGTGGAAACAGAGATTGAAGGAGTATCAGAATCGATAAAGGGGGCAAAAAAAAGTCAAAAGGAGATATAGCTGAAAAGGGTAACTGAAGGGGTTTAGTAGAGAGGATCTAAAGGAATTACCTTGAGGAACAAGAGAAATGGGATGACGGCGCGGCGGCGGAGACGACGGAGGAGAGATGAGGTTTAAGGAGGGTTGAAAGTGATAGAAGAGGCGGCTGCTGATTTTCTGGCTCTTTATTTAGAAGCTTTGAGTAGAGTAGGGAGACGCAGCTAGAGAGAGGAACCAGTCACTCTTTTTGGGCTTTTATTATTTATTGGGCCTTCTAATGGGCTTTTCTTATGGGAATGATGATTGCGTAATTTATTGCTAATCATGTGTAATTAAGGATGCTAATCAAAATTCTTCAATATTTACAGAAGAGAAGATGATAGCCTATGGGTAGTAATGGCAATTGGGCCTTCCCGTCCCGTCTCGGCCCGGACC
>JABAYD010034487.1:0-10906 GCA_014822095.1 Diplotaxis tenuifolia
AGCAATTTTGAGCGAGTCTTTTGTAACAGTTAATTGACTATTTTGCAAATGTTGAAAATAACAATGATGATCCCGGTTTACTTCGGTTTGGTCTGAATTAGGATTGGCATTAAGAGAATTTGATTACACAACAAATAGATGAGATGTCTTTGTCTTTGTTGAGTCACAATCTACAACAAGCTAATGAATCACATAGTCACAAATCTAAAGGCAGTGACTTTATTCAATATCGTCGATCCAATCACCATACACCTTACTGATTTTATCAGGTCCTTTCCACTTCCTTAGAACTCTGACTCCGTTGGGTTTCTGAGTAGATGCCCGTTGAGAAGTGACTCCAGGAGAAGCAAGACTAGTCACTGTGTCAGCTTGTCCTATCTTCTTTGTGTCCGAAGTTGAAGATGTTCTGATCTTACCTTCTTCTTCTTCAACAAGCCCCCCACCAACTCTATGCAACTCTACAAAATAAAAAGACACAAACTTTTAGCTACCCACTTGTTCAGACACAAACTCTTATCTCAAGATTCATTAAGCAACACTGAATGAAAACACACATTTTTATTGCAGTTACTAGTAGAGTGTAAAGGTGGAGACTTTAACCTGCCACTCCATGAGCAAAATTGCAGTTAGTACCGAAAGGGCAATACCCACTCATCTCCCACTTGTTGCAAATCCTCGTCTTCCAATTCAGAGCAACACCATCACCAGCAGCACCATAACCACTACGAGAATCTAAGCTAATGGCAAAGCTCTCTCTGTTTCTCGAAGCCTCGTCGTGTAGAAACATACAGCTTTCTCCGTAAGGACACACTTCTCCGCTGTAAAACTTCTTGCAATGCCTTCCCTTGTACGGTCTCACACTCTCCTCAGGGATCTTAACCTCCCCGGGGATCTCAGCCGCCGTTGGAAGACGGAGCTCCTCCACGCTGTGAGCGAAGTGGCAAGTGCTGGTAGAGTACGGACAGTTTCCTGCGCGGAAGTTGCAGCAGAGCTTGGTCTTGAAGAAGGGTTTGTCGGAGGAGGAGGAGGAAGACGGAGACCCGCGTGTTTTCTTGCACGGCGACTCTGTTTCGGCGGTGTTCAGAGAAGAGACACGGCTGTAGTGATCGTCAGTGGCACAGGAGGGTTTGTCAGTGAGATCCGGGAACAGTTTCTCAGGAGGAGGGTCGTTGGTGGGTATGACGTGGACTGCATCGGTGTTGGAATCCCGGCGATGACTCATCACGTCGACCAAGAAAACCCTAAACTAGTAACAGTGGAGCTCAAAGTATTGATTTTTATCTAGAAAAGCAGATAGAGAGAGAGGGAGTAGATGAAGAGGGAAAGTAGTAGACAAATAAGAGCCAATTAAAAGCTAAGTAGCATTTAATAAAGCATCAGACAGTGACTATCTATCTAAAGTCTAAACCAAAGTAAAATGGTCTGAAAGCTAAATCTTTTGGTTAACTTCATTTTAAATGGTTAAAAACTAGCGTTGGTTAAGTACTTTAGTTCATTTAAGTGGTTACAAACTTGCGTTGGTTTGGTTAAGTACTCTGTGATTGAAACATGATAAATATTTGGATGTTTTGTGATGAATCTGCAACCAAGCCAGAGCTGGTCTTGAGACATTCTCATAGTAAAGAATTATGATATCAACCAGCATGTTTCAGGGTCTTTAAATACAGCCTCTTTAAACAATGTATACCAATTTAGTTGAGTCTGGTAATTAAAGAAAAAAAAAAGACTATTAGAGTTATGTGTCTTTGATGATATAACCTCCATTGTTTGCTTGATTAAGCTCATACTCATGCAACCTCTCAAGGAAGAACCCATGCTCCAGGGAAGAGCTGCATCACAGTCTTTCCCAGGATCCAGTCCATGTCAGAACTTGACAAGGATGCTTGTTTTGCAATGATGGTCACAGCTTCTTTGGCTTCTTTGTATCCACATTCAAGAACCACAAATGGGAAGTCACTGCAGCAGACAGAGAAGCAGCCAGTCCATATTCGTTCATGTAAAGTTTCCTTTTCGTGTAAAATAAGTAAGTTTTACCTGCCCCACATGACACGATTTGCCCCGAAACTGGACACAACTTGAAATAGGAGAGGCGTTAGGTCCTGATACGGGAAACCCGTGCTTGATATCCTGAATAGAGCACTGAATTTCACATATACCTGCTTGTTTCAAAACTCTTCTCTCAGACTTGTGTGAGCTAGTGAAGATTCAAAATCAAATAAGTAAGGATTTTCATATTCTTCACCTGTGGGAATCTAGAGAGCCCCATGAGTTGAGTATAAGTATCCTTAGCCTCACCACTTCTGCAGGTTGATCAAACCATGAAACTATTAGTTAATGTTCTTTATCAACTCCAGGGGACTGGATTATCTCTCGGGAGAGCAGAGAACAGCTCACTCTGGTACTTTGCAGAATCCAGCGTGATCTAGTAAAACAGTTGTCTTTGGAAACTCTGTGCACAGTTCCTCAATCTCTGCAATGTGCAGATCCAGACCCTGAATATAGTAAAACAAAAAACTTCAAAAGAAAGACCTTCGGATAAACCACACAACATTGGAGCACAAAAAGGTCAAAGTTACTAGCAGACCTTCATGCACATGAAGCCAACAGGCACACCAAGCTCCCCTGCCTTGGAGAACATAGCTTTTCCAACAGCATTTGTCATCTGTGTTGTGAAAATCATTGACAATTAAAAAGTGTAGGCCAGAAATTTGATCCAAGGGCATTAGAATATAGAATCATTAGAGAATTGGTACCTTCTGACCCGACGGCCACAAGTAGGGATTGAACCGAACAGCTTTATAATTACTCTACAATAACAGACTAAAAGTCAGATAAGGCATATATGACATTTGGAGTAAGAGCTAAAGGAAAGACCTCTAGAACAAGACTCTCAAGCTCTTTAATCCCACTGCCATCTTCTGCAGGATTTGCAAGGCAGCAGCCAACAAACTTCGACGGGTATTTCTTCAGAACACTGTCAATGAGAAACAAAATCATCTTGACAAAGAAGCTTGAATTACATAGCTAACATCACACGCAATCTAAGGTCTGCCTTGATTGGATAATCAGTTTTTTTTTTTCGCACAGAACCAATAACAACCAACGCCTCAATAATGCATTATGCATCCCACGATCGTCTACTGAACAAAAAGAAAGGTAGCGAGGAGATCCACCATAAGTAAAAAGAAATGAGAGAAGCAAACTGTTTCATAAGCTTTGAAACTAATATATCATCACTTGTGAAAAATGCAGATTCAGGATGAGACCTTGTTACTAAAGAGTGATCAAACTTGTGATTGATGGGTTGCATAATGAGAGCTCCATCTACTCTTGCATCTTCCATGTTCTAATTTAACAATCATCAAGAGGAATTCCGCAAAAAGGCATCAAAATGATATCTTTTCTAAAATTATTTAAAACCCATGAAAGTGTGAGTTGAGTTAAGCTGAGCTTTAAACCTTGAGTAGAAACTCGGCATCACCAGTCAATGTAGGCTCTTGGCCTGGAAAATAAGGATAAGTCGCCGCCTGAACATTCATATTCGATGATCCAACAGATCAATTACTCAGCAGATTATTCATTTCGGATTTACAAAGTATAAGAGCAAATGACCTCTTGAGGAGAAGCCCAGATGTGGAGATGAGAATCGATGACTCTGGGAGCAGACGACGTCGTTTCAGGGTCAGACCCAGCAGTAGCTGCCATTCTCACTGTTTTTAAAGAATGACTGCTCAATGCTAAAGGAATCGTTAATCTCACAGTCGCAGCTGCCATATCCTCGAGGATGATATCAGTTCGTGTGATACACGGGCCACGTAGTCAAAAATAGGGTCAATTAAGTAAATAGCTAAAAATATGGGATTTAAATCCGTAAATAGATCAACTTTTGTTTTTTCTTTTGATCTACCACTTTTATATAGTGTAGCACTGTACCTCAACCTTATTATTCAAATTGAACATTAGCTCAGCCTTATTATATAAACAAATTAAATTGTATGGCGATTTACAAATATGCCAGCATTGATTACTAAGTATAAACTTACAGTGAAAAATGCTTATATGTTTCAGTAATCTTTAAACTTCACATTGTTACTTTCTTATGATTACATGATGATAAAGATCAAAACCATATATCAACCGCCTTTTCCACCAGTTTAGATTCCTAAACAAACAAGGATTAACCTTTTAAAATAATTCCAAAAAAAAAAAAACAAGGATTAACCCAAATTTACACGGGAATAGGACACATTCTCTTGTACATATATATAACTCGTTGCCTTGCTGATCAAGAAGACTCGCCAAAAACACAATCAATCTCTCATCCATAGTCTCTTAGATTCCATCCGAAGCATTCTATCGAACACATGTCACGCGGATACGGACCTCCGAACTATCCTCCACCACAAACCTACCACAGCCACGCCAAACGCGGCGCCGACCTAGGCTGCGGCATCTGCCGCTGCTTCCTAAACTGCCTCGGTTGCTGCGGCGGTTGCATCTTAAGCATCCTCTGCAACATCCTCATCGGAATAGCTATCTGCCTCGGAATCGTCTCGTTGATCCTCTGGTTCATACTCCGACCAAACGTCGTCAAGTTCCAAGTCACGGAAGCTAATTTAACCAGATTCGATCTCGAACCAATAAACAGTAACCTCCGTTATAATCTCTCGTTGAATTTCTCGGTTCGTAACCCTAATCAACGGCTCGGGATACATTACGACCGGTTAGAGGCGAGGGGTTATTATGGTGACCGGTGTTTTGCTGACGTGGATATGAAGTCGTTTTATCAGGGGCGTAAGAATACGACGGAGATTGGGACAGAGTTTAACGGAGAGAGTTTGGTTTTGTTGGGTTATGGTGGTCGGAAGGATCTTAGGGAGGATCGGAAGTCTGGGGTTTATAGGATTGATGTGAAGCTGAGGCTTAAGATCAGGTTTAAGTTTGGGTTTTTGAATTCGTGGGCTTTTAGGCCCAAGATTAAATGTCATCTCAAGGTTCCGTCGAGTTCCTCGGGTTCTAAAGGAGGGTTTCAGTTTCATCCTACCAAGTGTCACGTTGACCTATGAGCAATTTCAGATTTTTTTCTTTCTTTACCGTTTTAGTTTACAGTTTTTATAGATGTGAGAAAAAAAGAGAAGAACCTTGCTTTAAGTGTGTTTCTTTGCTAGACTATATGTGGTATATAAAACCAGCTCCACCTTCTTTCCTATTATATTTTCTACTTGCTTTGATACTTTGATTTGTGTTTAAATTGTTTTGTTATTTGCCTACTTCAAATGTGTCAAAGATGTTTCAAAAAGTCTTCTGTTAGTAACTTAGTGATATATCTTTCAAGCAGTACTTCCCATATTGTGAGTTGTGCATGTTATATCCATTCACTAAACAGTATAAACACTGTCAGTAAATTAGAGACAATGTATTAAAAAATCGTCTCAAACTTTCCATACCATAAGTTGAATACGCCTATCATCATGTGAACTACTATGCCATTAGAATAGCCTCAGACAAACTAACTCCAGAAGGAATCTTTTTAGAAGTTTTTCAAAAGAAACATCAATGTTATTTGTATCAGATTGATGCGATAGTAAGTTAATAACAGTTTATGCTTAGTATTTTTCTAAGAATGCGAATCCAATGGCAAACCTAGAGTTAAAGTTACTAACATTAAAGTCCACTTAAAAGAGCAAATAATAAGAGGAATCTGCATCACGAAGATAAATGAAAAAAGGCTAGAGGGTTATTAACCAAATGAGCCAATGACGAAATGCCATGTATGTAGAAAAAGCGTCACGGACCACGGTGATGATGGTGGTGGGCTTAAAGTGACAGTCGTCATTATGACAGACCGCGTGGCATCACTTATTTCACCAAATACCTCTTTTTCTGATCAATTAATCAAAAATTCATCAAGTGGACCCTTATGATAACGTTCATATGTCGCAGCCGTAGACAACGTTTTATACTACTTGGCATTAGGTTCTACGTTCGACTGCTTCACTTGATTTTGGATTTTTGTTCAACAATAATTTGATTCGGTTTGGATGTATCTTGAACAGATAACATTGAATTTAATTTATTCTGGTACTGTTAAGATTTTAGAGAATCATACATAAATATGAATGTTAATATATTTTCATAATCGTGAAAATTCAGAATGTTAAATACACAATCTTTCACGGATTCTCGACAACAGTTTTTTAAAAATAGTTTAAATAATACTCTCTCCGTTTCGGTTTATATGTCGTCGTAGAAAAAAATTTTCGTGCCGTTTTATAAATGTATTAACTTTATCTAACATTCTATTTTTCTATTGGTTAAAGTGTTGTTAGGTGTATATTTAATTGTGTTTTTATCTCGAAAATATGTAAAATTAAATGTTTTCTTAATTTGTGTGTAAAATTCAAAAAACAATTAAAGTGAAATGGAAGGAGTATTTCGTTGTAAAGATGTTTGAAACCTAAGCATAATACAACTGTTTTTTTTTTAAAAGCAACAATGTGATAAAGTGTATATAGACTATATAAAATTTAATTTAATACTACATAGTTAATGTGAGAAAATACTATTTAAACATTATTGTTGTGGAGATGAGATAGGTTGCTCTAACTCCGAGTAATAAATTTTTAAACTGTGTGATTGTGTACCGAGCAAGAATTTTAAACCGAAGCACGAGGCTCTGTAACGATCCAAAACTCCAGCTGGATCGCATAACTACTCCGAGGCGCACTCTAACCTACTCTACTAGTATCAGCCAACTGTAACTTACGCCTCTACAACGCACACGTTAGCATGACGGTTATTCCATCGCCGGAAGGTTTTATCTGTTAACCGGCGATGCTAATTTCGAATTAATAACAGAAAACGCGATTCGTGATTTTTTTTTTTTTAGTTTGAACGAACAAATCAACATGCAAGTGACGAAGCTAATTATTATTCTAGAGGAAGACGATGAAGCAAAAAAAAATCTAGAAGTCGGCTATTTTCCGGTGAGAGATCCGGTGACGGGGAAGTGATTCCGACGAGTAGCTTTCCGTCTCTTTTAAATTCCTTATGCTACTACGGATAGACAGAGCGTCGGCGCTGATCATCAACCTCGAGATTTCGCCATCATCGTCAGATTCTAATGGAGGAAACAACAATCAGTTGGATTCATTTCAAATATGATAGATTGAATCGAATCCGCAATGTACCTAGATGCTTTGAATGACGCATGAATCCGTTAAACTGAGCCAAATCTGAGAACATTCGAATCCGATCAGATAACAATATACACATAGAAGATCGTCGGATTCGATTCCGATTAGAGAACGAACCTGATTGCGATGGAGCGTGAGAAGAGAGGTAGAGGATGATGAAGCAGATAATAGTGAGAACGGGAATGAAGTGAACAAACTTCTCTCCGTTCTGATGCGTCGACGATTGCAGCGATAACCGTCTGGGCTTAAAGTCCTTGAGCTCGTGATCGTCGTAATCTGCAACGGATGAAGAAGGAGGAGGAGAGGAGGAGGAGGAGATTGACTCTTTTCGCTTTAAGTCATCGAGATCATAGCTTAGAAGCTTCGAAGCTGATGAGTCTATCGAAAGCCTCTGCATCGCCGACAGAGAGAGAAAGGAATGGGTAGAGAGAGAGAATCTTAGTGAAGGTTATAGTGAGTGAGAAGAAGAATAACTAACTAAATAGTAAATAAATAAAAATGCACATGATTATCGAATTAATTAGGGAATAATTACCATAATGAGGTTTATATTATTTATTTCAAAAACTCTAATTCACGCGGAGTTGTCGTATCTGCTACTGATTTACAAAAGAACAAAATATATCAAAGTATAGGAGTATAAGAATATCTGGAAAATCTCAAAATTTATAACTGAGTCAATATTTTAAAATTTATCGTGATAACAAATCAAATAGAATATCTTAATTATCCTTATCCAAATTGTTTTTGATCATCCGGTCCAAATATGGTAATAACAAGGCATTACAAAAGCCCATCTGAGACAAGCCCATTAAAATTTATATCTTGTCAAACAAGAAAAATGGACGGTGAGGATTACATCGTAGATCATACAATCTGCACTATAAACCACAAACGCGATCTGTGTGATTACGACGGGAAGGAGACTGAAATTTCTGGAGGCTATCGGAGGAATGTTATAAAGGTATATTCGAATACGTAGAGAGAAGGAAGAAGAAAGGCTTTAGGAAAACAATGGTGTTGTGGGAGTTGACTCTGGGAACAGCTTACTTCTTGGGACTAAGGCGGACTTACCGGCTCGCGTTGAAGATCCAGCGTCGGATTGTTAGCCCTAATCATCCAAGGGTCCGAGAATTTCTCCATAGGTAATGTTTCTTTCCAAAAGATTCGTCCTTTTTTTCTTTTCGAGGATTTCACGATTCCCGGTTTACGAGTTGGTTTAGGAGTTTGTTTGCGAGTTGGTTTGATTATGGTGTTCAGAACCGGTCCTGAGATCCTTGAGCTTTTGAAACAAGTACGGATTGGAAGTTAGAAGATCAATAGATATTTATGTTATTTTAATTAATTTAGGATTCTTGATGCTAAGGTTATATGGTTAATAGATAATAATCTAGTTAAACAGGTAACGATTTGTGTATACGACGTAATTAATAGGACTTGTGTTCTACTCTCTTTTTTTATGCAGGAGGACTCATCAGGTATTTGATGTAGCACTTAGGGTCCACAAGAACATACAACAGAGAGACATGGAGTTTGGTCGGAGCCTTGGAAACTGGATTCTTCGTGGGCTAGACCGTATGAAGCCATCAGCTCAGGTACTACGTCCAAAACAGATAGAGCCAAGCGTAGGCAAAGCGAAGAGACTATTAGATTCAACACGTCTGAAACCACCTGCCAACACAAAGACTCCTCAGAGTAATGAAGTTGGTAGGCACTTGTTCTTGTCATTGAGGAACCTCCGGCCCAAGTTTTCACCGACTATCTCGATGATGATGAAGATCAAGCCGCCAAAGTTCACTGGAAGTACCACTCAGTACAGGCCTTACAGTGATTCCAGTCTTGTTCAACCTATCTATGCTAGAGGCGGGTTTGGTGGTGTTATCAGGAAGGACATATTCATAACTTGTTACTAGTTTTAGTTGACCACGCAACCAGATATGTCTTGTTAAAGTTTCTAGGGGTTTTCAACCTGTGTTACGATAACGTTCATTGTTTCATATCATTCCTTAAACTTTGCTAGAGCTTCCTCTTTACTAGCTTTGTAACAAACAAATGAGTACAAGATTACGATTTTAAGGGAAACAATATGGTCCAATGATTTGCATTCAGCATTATTATTATGATGATGATCCCTCTAGTGAGTATTGTTTTTACAAGAACTCTGCTTGCTATATATACTTTGGCAAATATCTCAGAGCTCAAGCAGAGAGCTTCCTTCTCTAGCAAGCACGAAAAGCCCACCATCTCCCCTCGAAATCCTGAGATCCTTATCGAGATAAGTGGTCAAGAGCCAAGAACTGCCACGGTTACCTGGAAACGGAAGCTTGAGAGGCGCCTGACCAGAGATCACCCTTGAAATGTTAGCCGCCACATCTTGTAAAGGGTTCAAAGATTGCTTCAGGAACGAAAGGTTAATCTCCTGCCCAAACACACCTACACTCTCTGGTAGATCCACACTTGACTTAATCTCCGGAGGCTTCAACGTACCTTCTTTGAAAGAAACCTAACATTACAAGAAACAAATGATGATAGTGATACCAACCAAATCTGAATGTTTGACAATTACCTCAATTCTTGAAGGGGTACGAACTTCGAAAGAAGCAGTAGCACTGAATGCGAAGTCCGCGAAAGGGCTGGAGAGAGTAGTGGAGTTGTCTATAGTGAGATTATTTGTGTCTATAGACTGAGTTATACTCTTTACTTTCAACAATGGTGTCGACCCCGCGGCTAGTAGAGGAAGCAACTCAGAGAATGCAGTGTATCTGTTACATAACATTAATCATTACTTATTTTCACAACAATATCACATTCTCATTCATAAACTATCTCAAATAGATCCCGCCTAGTTACCGCCCAGCGATTTTTTTACTACATCAATCAAAAACAAGATCAAGATTCGGTTTAACTTACAGTAAAACCCAATTGCCATCAAGGAGCTCCGGATTCTCAACCGGAGCAGGAGTGGGATTAAGAGCTTCCAACTGATTCACAATCTCCAAAACCTCGGCACGGACTTCAGATCCAGCTCGGAACCCTAACTCAGTTCCGTAGACAGTATCAGCCAAACACCTCTTCAGCTCCAAAGTCTTGTCGACTTCTCCAACTACATCTCTTTCCTCCCACTCGTCCTCGTTCGTAGGAGGATCCGATTCCGCGAACCGGGTGACGGACTCCACGGGTAAGGGTTCGGCCGGGTTCTCGCCCCATTCGTCTGTAACTGAGTACCCACCTTCCGGTTCGGAGTCTGGTTCAAAGGGCTGAGGAGAAGATCGGGTTTTGGAGAAACGGAGAGTGTTGGGACGGTGGGGGCTTGAGAAGGAGAGGGAGTTGGGTTTTAGGGAGGTGGAAGGAGAGAAGGTGGTGTTTACGGAGGAAACGAAGTGGAGTGAAGGACGAGTGGTGGTGAAGAGCGTAGCCATGGATGAATGATCTCTGTGTTTGTTTCTTCTTCTCTGCTTTGCTGAGATTACTCAAAGTCTCAGAAATCACACGATATTTAGATGACCCCACAAAACAAAAAACGGAAATTTAAGCAAAAATAAAATAAACTAAAACAAATACGGACATTTAAATAAAATAAATATACGGCTTGTGAAAAGCTTTATTGGGCCCTTGACTACCTGGTCCATAAGTCCAAATACATTAGGCTTGGTATTTTAGAAAATAAATTAACTGATAATAAAAAACAATTTTGGTGTAATATAAATAAA
>JABAYD010034488.1:0-10211 GCA_014822095.1 Diplotaxis tenuifolia
ACTTTGTGGATTGAAAATAATCTCAATATTATTGAAAGCATTAGAAACAGTCACAGCTCATAAAGCATCAACAAAATTATAATGGCCAATAAACCTCATATATTATCAACAATTTAGATCTTATAAATTTCGAGAACCCTTAGATTATCTTTATATTATGTTTATTATTTGTTAATGTATTTTATGTTATTTAATAATTTTTATCCTAGCTTTTATCATTGTAGAATATCGAATCCTTTGTTCTAGAGTTTTGGAATCCCTTTTATAGGTTCTTGTAGTTGGAATCAAGGTTAGATCTTCTATATTTTGAAATATGGAAATATCTCACTTCGTTAGAAGTTTTCCATTTTATATGGATAAAAGAAGAAAACACGATCCAAAGAACAAAAGTTGTCTAGCGTCCTGCTGTTCTAAATAGAAGAAATGACTTACATTTAGACAAAAGTGATGTAGCAAAATTTACCTGAATATATAATCAACATAATACATCTATGAACTATTATATGTTATTTTATTAACACATCAACATCATTCTGATAATCAGAAAGGCATTGGATTTAAATCCAACAAAATCTGATGAGAAGTCTATCAACGAAATTCTTAGAAATGACCATACAGACAATAAATAAATAAAAACAAAATAAATGCATAGATCAAAGATGTGAATTCCCCAGTTTATATGTCGAGAAAAAAATTTGTTTTAAAATAAATGTGTTTAGGTGTATGGATAATTGTGTTTTTATCTCGAAAATATATAAAATTAAATGTTTTTTTAATGTTTAAAAACTCAAAATGATAAAGTGAAACGGAGGGAATATTATTCAACAAAAACTATGTCAAATTATCATTAGAATAGTTAAGTTCCAAGTCTAACAAATTTTTAATCTATCAAAACGATGATAACAGTTATAACCATAATATATACAAGTTTATGGATATTGTCATGTAGATTATATCATTTGTATATTTTTTTTATGTCTAACTTATTTATTTAATTGACAATCATTTTTCTTTTACATACGAAATTACGAATCATACTATCTCTGTTATTTTTCGTATAGTTTTCTGTTTTTATCTGAAAGGAAGCATATAAAGGAATGCATGTCCACATTGGTGGAGATATGGTAGGGACGATGTTGGAGATCTCGCCAAAATCCCAACCATTTTATGTTACTACTGAGAAGAATCAAAAATACAAGGCAGTTCACAGGGGATCAGATGAGAAGATACTAATAATGTTTCACGAGATCTGCTCTTTATAAATCAAACATGACAGAAGTTACTAGAGATGATAACAAGGATTAAGATTAACGCAGCTCGACTTGTCATGGGGAAACAAACACACAATAGGGAAAGAGCTCGTCTCTTGCTCACGAAGTCTCAAAATATTATTATTATATGTACATGTACCAAAACCTAACTAAAAGCCCTCGATTCATAGGCTCAAACCGTAACGACGAGTTTTGTCTCTTTCTTTTCATGTTTTCTATGTACAAATCATGGTTCAGATTCACAGTTGTCTTCTATATAACTCTGAGTTGATCTTTGATTTCATCTAACTCACACCACACTTTCAAAGGAGACTCTGAGGTGAGAAGGGTACCTAGGCTTTGGGCTAGAAGAAGAAGTGCTGGCAAGTCCTTGAAGCAACTTCACCACGTCGCTTACTCCATCCAGAAAGTACTTGGCTTTGCTCGGTTTTCTTCCCACTGTGCACGCGAATATCTCTGCGGACACTGACGATGATTGACCCGAGAGTGTTGTTGTTATGCTCTCAAACATCTCTTCGTCTGATCTGTCGTCCCCAATGCATACGACAAAATCCGGTGCATTCCCTTCTTCATGCATTTTACTAAGAACTTTCCCGGTGACAAGACCTTTGCTTACTCCCTGTTAGTCCACAGATCCAAGATTAGAACTATATAAGAACCGCTACGATTCATTGAAATGAATATAAAGATATTATTAATCACAGAAGATTTGGAGATGATTTCTCTATGGCTCATCAAGGGTGACGAAACTGTATTATCACCTGAGGCTTAACTTCAACGATGTGGTGACCTCTATTAACTACAACGGGTTCATTTACAAGAACAGTTTCAAGATGGTCTAGTAGTTCCTTGGCTTGGCAAGAACCAAAGTCAGGGTCTGCATCTTGGTGATGCCACACTAGAGCACTCTCTTTCGCTTCTATAGTAGATCCATCGGTCGTTTCTGTATACAGTCTCATGATAGGTTCCACGATTTTCTTCCACTCGAGATCATCAGAAAAGCTGCTTGTTTCCCAGTCACAAGACTGATTCCACCTGCAGCATCACAGAGATTATCTTCTAAGTTTTGCACAAGACTATCATAATTAAGACAAACCAGTAACAGTACCTTGTGAAGTAACCGTGTTCAGCCGCTATTCCAAGATTCTGGCACGGTGCAAGCCACTCGCTTAAAGAAACTTTCCCCCTCCCGCTAACAATAAACACAGTGTTATCAGGATCACTGCACAGTGTCTCCAACGCAGACATAACTTCAGCACTTGGGTCCTTTACAATCGAAGACTCTGGAACTAAAGTACCGTCATAATCAAGAAAGATTGCTCTCTTGCTCGATCTTCTGTAAGCACTTACAGTTTGCTCAATGGGTAGCCTTCTGAAATTAGGAGAGAGAGCAATGAGCCTAAAACCTAAACCCCAACCCACACCCCAACACCTTTTACTGTAATGATCCCGACACGCCCTCTCCAAATCCTGTGCAAAACTGCGCGACCAATATGCCACATCGTGTGTACTAATGTAGTGATAGTGTTTCTTATGCCGTAGTTGCTTCTCGAAAGCAGACATGGTGATGGCAGTGTACATTGAATCAGCTACCGCATCAACGTCCCAAGGGTTAACCCTAATCGCACCACTTAGAGAAGGAGAGCAACCAATGAACTCAGACAGAACAAGCGTGCTTGTGCGAGGAGGATCTTCACTTAGTCCCAGAGATTTGTCCATTTCAGGAGTTCCCTGTCGACAAACAGTGTACTTGTATGGAACTAAGTTCATCCCATCCCTCACTGCGTTGACTATGCAGCATTCAGCCAAGGCATAATAGGCAGACTTCTCAAACCGAGGAACAGGACGATCAATCAGAACCACTGGCTCATAACCAGGCGAACCATAACGCTCGTTGATCCTATCAACAGTATAATACGTCTCTTTCTTCGCTTCTTGAACGTCTTTACCTGATCCTCTGGCAGGGTTGACAATCTGAATGAGAACTAGTTTCCCTAGCATGCTAGGGTATTGCTGAAGGAGTTGTTCAAAGGCCAGAATCTTCAGACTCAGACCTTTGAATATATCCATGTCATCAACACCGAGTATCACCTTCTTACCCCGATACTTTTCTTGAATCTCTTTCAGTTTTTCAGCTGTAGCAGGAAGATTCAGAACTGATTCAAGCCTTCTCATTTGAATACCTATAGGAAGAATCTTGAGGAAAACAGTACGGCCCAAGTAGTCAAGAGCAATATGCCCTCTCTTAGATTCGTACTCCAATCCAAGCATTCTACAGCAGCATGACAAGAAATGCCTTGCGTAATCAAAGGTGTGAAAACCAATTAAATCACAGTTTAGGAGTCCCCTTAGAAGCTCCTCTCGAACCGGTAACGTTCGATAAATTTCGGAAGAAGGGAATGGGCTGTGGAGGAAGAAACCAAGCTTGACCCTGTGGAAACGCCTCCTCAGAAACGTAGGGAGAAGCATTAAATGATAGTCATGAATCCAGATATAATCATCCTCGAGATTAATCACACCCATCACCTTATCAGCAAATACTTTGTTGGCGGAAACATATGCCTGCCAAAGACTACGATCAAAGCGTTCACCGTGATCAAGACACATGGGTAACATGTAGTGGAACAGTGGCCAAAGCTGCTGTTTACAAAAGCCGAGGTAGAATTTTTTATGCACATCTTGTGGGAGGAAAGTGGGTACGCAACTGAACTCCTCATAAAGTTTCTGAGAAACCTCGTCTTGCTCGATAAGATCAACGTCTGTCTTGAGTGAACCAACATAAATGACTTCAGTCTCTGGAGAAAAGCCATCCTTGAGATGTAACAGGGGAGAATCATTGTCCAGGGTGAATTTCCACTGCCCAGTTTCTGAATCTTTTTTACCATTCAAAGGAAGAAAGTTGGCGACAATGATTTTACGCTCGCGACAAGGTAGTGAGATGGCGTCTGAATCACCTACAGTAACTCCATATCCATCGATGATTCCAGGAACTGTCATCACTCTTGGAAGAGTTCTGGGAGTGTGAGGAATGTCCAAAAGATCCCCGGAGGCTAAGTCCATGAGGTTTCCAAATGATTTTGACCCCATTATTTGGAACAAAAGGTAGATACTCCCAATCTGCAAAAAAAAAAAAGAGATCCCAAGGAGTTAAATCAGCATCTTTAACAAATGATGAAGCATATCGAATCGCCACGCCAAAAAAAGTAGAGACAAGACAAGTGTTATGTAAAGAGCAATAAAAACAGGAGGGAGGTGTGATCCTTTCACGGGAACAAGGTCAGCAGAGGATATAAATATGCACACGTGACGAAACTGGTTCAGGGAACAAAGAAAAAAATGTCAGAAAAAGTCTCACACAGGTCACAAGAAAACTGCACCCACTGTTTAACTAATTGCTGAGAACTGATAAAACACAATTAGGGTCTTACTCAAAACCAAAATAAAAGTCAAAGTCTTTAGAGATTAAGGAATTCAAAATTTGCAAAACTAGAAAAAAAATTATAGGTGATGGAAGTTTAAAAAAGCACAGAGAAGAAGGCAATCATCATCGAGGAAAAAGTGTGAAATCTGAAATTCTAAAACCAAAAAAAAAACTACTTTATGAAATATGATTCGAAATCCGAAAGCCCTAGAGAACGTTTAGACAGAAACAAAAGGATCAGAACAAATCAATCAGACAAAGAAGCGATTCAACAGATGGAAGAGATCAGAGGATGAAGCGAAAAAGAAAAGAAGAGTGAAGGCTTAGGAACCAAAGGAAAGTCGCACACGCATACCAAAATAAATAACCGGCGGGGATCCGAGCGAGAGAGTTAGCTCCGTTGTGGTTTTCCGTCACAGGTGTTCGATCTGAGCGAAGAGAGAAGAAATGGAATATTCTGTGCACAATGAGACTATACGCATTAGTATTTCTTTTTCTATGCCATTTCATCTTAAAAGTTGGATAAGTTGGACTCACTCTTTATTTTTTAATTTTTATTTTTTAATTTGTTTTTGTTTCCTTATTCTCACATTTTCTAATCTTAGATTAGACTGGTAAGATATCAATAGCAAGTAGTTGGAAAAAAAAAACAATAGCAAATTTGCTAGTCGCTGAGGCATGGTACTTGTATTTTCCTTCTGGTTAATCCACACTCCGTTACTTTTACTTTAAGAATTAAGGCTGAAGTTTTTTTGTTTCTTAGTTCTGATTCTACTGATTAGCACCGTGTGGAATCATCGCTAAGGACATCTTTCTTTAAGTGTTTTACAAAAGAATTCTTCTCATTTACCATCTTACAAAAATGTTGATTCTAAGCTTTCTCTTAATAGAGGTTCTAGGTAACATTCAGGAATGGAAGCTAGAAATGTACCAGTTTTCAAAATAGCAAGAAGTGTAACTGTGACAACCCGTCCCAAAACCTCACTGTTCCGTGACTTCACGTTCACAGTCCTGCAGGACACCGATTTGCAGATCAATTAGTGCATCTTGTTTTGTGAAAATGTTGTTAAAGGATGAAGTCTTAGGTTCAAGGGACGGCAAGCGCACCAACAACCTAATTATAAAGTTTCAGAGATTATTAATTATTTTATTATTTTAAAAATGCAGGTGATACTGTAATATTAAGCTCTCGCTTCCAATCGTATGTTGCTCAGGGTGATCCATTAGCTCACAGGTCTGCTTGAAGAGGAGTGGAATCGGGATTATAGTCGCTGAGTGTTTGAGTGAAAGTGTTTCTAACGTATGTTTTTATGGGTTGTTGTAGTAGAATTTAAATTAGTTTTGGGTTTTGTTTTTGTTTGCCTCTGTATTTTTGGTGTTTTGGTTCCGTCTTTTGCTATTGGGGTTGAATGTTGTTTGAATTCTTTCTTTGTTTCTAATTGTAATTTTAGAAATGTGACGATTATTTTTATTTATTATAAGAAAAAAATAAATCACTGATCACAAATATTTAATGTATAATTTTTAACAAATTCAATAATTTATAATCGTTTAAAAAATTAAAATATAATATATAAGAATAAATTTTAATTGTTTATAATGTCGTTAATGTTATTGTTTAATAAAAATTGTTATTAAAAATATTATTTAAAATTATTAATTGTTATTTATATTAGGTAATTTTATAAATTGTATTTAAAGAAAGAATATATTTGCTAATTTAATAAAAAGATATAATATATGTTTAAATAAACTAATTTATTTTTAAATGTGGTCGCCACGCGGTAAGAAGTAAAACATCGTTGGTGACTCGTGGTTTTGTGACGATAATGGGCCCAACTGGATTATCCACTTCGCCACGTTTCACGCTCTCACATCATAAGCGGGACCAATGCTCCAATGGCCGCATCCTCATCTCCTTACCGACGCATTCACCGTAATCTTTTTGGGATACAATAATAAAAAAGCAAGCTGGCAAGTTGACATTTGGAATTTTTGTTTTCTTCCACAGTTTCTGTCACGTAAAGATAATAAGTAAAATACCATTTCAAACCCTTACCAAAGTCCCCTAAAATAATACATAAAAAAATTATTTTGAACACCAAAAGATTTGTTTTTGGGCTAAAACGCCACCAAAAAGTTTTGTTAAAAGAATTATTTTTTTACCGTTTAAAAGAATTTTTTTAGTGTACACTTTGGTGGGTTTATTTTTTTAATAACATCTTAACTTTATTAATGTCAAAAAGATTTAATAGAATACAAAAATCAACATTTACAACAAATATATTTTTAAAAATAGAACATGATAACATAAAAATAATAACATAATAGTTTTTATTCATTTTTGTTTTCGATTTTGTATGATCTTATGTTCGGGCAATCGTATCTATTGTGATTGATCGCCTTTTATTACTTCAAAGAGCAGCGTGTTTATTTATACTAGCAACTAAGCTTTCTAATTTATACAGTTGAGTTATTCATAATTCATGATTAAAGAAAATAAATCTACCGTGGCTTTCTGTAATTTAATTATGTTATATCGGTCGTCGACAAAAATAATATATGCTCATCAATCTTTTCATGGGGACAAAATTAAATAAGAATAACATTTATAGAGATAAGAAAAGGAAATGAAAAGTCGTGAAAAAGGACCTAACGAACGGATATATACAAACAAAGAAGGAATAATTAATTGTCCTGAAGTTTATCATAGACAAACGTGTAAGTCTGTTATTATGCTTACTAGGTAGTTATCCACGTGAAATTGAAAGTTTCTCCAATCTCTGTTGATTTACAATGTACAAAGGAGAGCTTATTTATGTCAAATACAGTTTGAGAAAATCTCTAACAATATGAGATAGAATTGAGTAACAGAAATATACGATAAGGTTAAGTCAAATGCCAAGAATATAGGCATATTCTTTCATCCTCCCGCAGTCAGATCGTTTGCATAACAGACGGTGAGACTGGACCGAAATTCATTGAACAGAGTAGTAGGCAATCCTTTGGTAAAAATGTCTGCATACTGAACTGAAGCGGGAACATGAATGACTTTAACTTGTCCCATTGCGACTTTTTCACGGACAAAGTGTAGATCAACTTCAACATGCTTTGTGTCTTGGTGCTTCACGGGGTTTGTAGACAGGTATACAGAGCTGATGTTGTCACAAAACACTAGAGTTGCAGTGCGAATGGGACAGTGAAGCTCCAGAAGTAGGTTGCGTAAGAAGAAAGTTTCAGCTACAACATTGGCGATCCCCTTATATTCAGCCTCCGCACTCGATCTTGAAACAGTTTGCTGTCGTTTAGAAGACCATGATATCAGGTTTTCACCAAGATAAACTGCATATCCAGATGTGGAGCGTCGAGTGTCGGGGTATTCGGCCCAATCGGCGTATGTATACGCAGTCATTGTGTTGAGTGAAGATTTGAAAATTTGAAGTCCATGAGCCGGAGTACCTTGCACATAGCGGATAATCCGACGCAGAGCAGTCATGTGAGCATCGCGTGGATCATGCATAAAGAGGCACATTTGTTGTACCGCATATGCGATATCTGGTCGTGTGAAGGTTAGATATTGTAGTGCTCCAGCGAGACTCCTATATTCTATCGGATTCTTGAGACGATCACCAGCTTCAGCCGATAGTTTTGCATTTACATCAATCGGTGTAGAGAATGGTTTGCAACCCGTCATGCTAGCTCGAGCAATGATATCTTGAGCATACTGTTTTTGAGTAAGAAGTACACCGTGGCTATTACGCTCTACTTTAATTCCGAGAAAGTATCTGAGGAAGCCCATGTTTGTGATCGGAAACTCCTTTTTGAGTTGTGTGATTATGTCTACAACCAACTCACTTGAAGATCCAGTTAGTACTATATCGTCTACATAGAGGAGAAGATAGGCAATGTGACCATTCCTCCGATAAACAAAGAGTGATTGATCACATTTGCTAGATATGAATCCGAGGCTAGTGAGATAAGAGGCAAACCGAGCGTTCCAAGCACGCGGTGCTTGCTTTAGACCGTAAAGAGCTTTGTTGATCTTACAGACCTGATGCGGTTTTGATTTGTCGACAAAACCAGGGGGCTGATGCATGAAGATTGTCTCTGAAATACTACCATGGAGGAACGCATTTTAAACGTCAAGCTGTCGCATTTCCCAATCACGAGAAAATGCAATGTTGAGAATGGTCCGTATGGTAGCTGGTTTCACCACGGGGGCATATGTTTCATCATAGTCTACACCCGCCTGTTGTGACTTGCCGTTTGCAACGAGCCGAGCTTTGTGTGTCTTGTGAACTCCATATGATCTAGGTACTAAACTCCAAGTCTTATTCTTAATTTGAGCATCGTACTCCTTAGTCATAGCTGGATTCCAGTTCGGATCACGTAAAGCTTTTTAGGGACTGGTAGGTAATCTGGAAACAGAGGATGAGTATAGAGAAAAAAATTTCTTTGGCTTGTGAACTCCTACTTGACTTCGAGTAACCATCCGAGATTGAGGTAACGGTGGTGGTTGAGAGTGAGTATTAGCGGAGGTAGCAGGAGTTGGAAGAGGAGAAAGAGACGCAGAGGGTTGAGGAGCAAGAAGGATATCTCGAAATATTTGAGATGGAGTCTCTGCGTCAAGAAAATCAAAAAGTTTAGGATCTTGGGACTCTTTTTCAGCTTTTGGAAAAGTTTTTCGTCAAACACCACATGTCTAGACAAGATTATACGATTAGTTTTCAAGTCTAAACATCTGTAACCTCTATGGTGCAGAGGGTACCCAAGGAACAAGCATGGAGTTGATCTTGGAGCTAGCTTGTTCGTTGTGGATGTGTTGACGTTTGGAAAACAGAGGCATCCGAATGTTCTGAGATGAGAGTAAGTTGGAGTTTGATTAAAGAGAAGAGAATGAGGTGTGTTATTACCAATGGAGGAAGATGGCAATATGTTTTGAACATGAGCAGCGACATGGAGTGCTTCTGCCCAGTATGAAGGAGCAAGATGAGCTTGAAAGAGAAGCGTCCGAATGGCATTGTTAAGAGTTCTGATCATTCTTTCAGACTTCCCATTCTGTTGAGATGTATGAGGACAAGAAAATCTGAAAGTAATGCCATTTTTAGCAAAGTGATCATGAAACAAAGAATTGTCGAATTCACCACCATTATCACACTGAAATGAAGTTATGTGAGTTTTAAACTGGTTTTGAACATAAGCAGTGAAGTGTAAGAACTTTGAAAACACATCGCTTTTCCTGCGAATTGGATAAACCCATAAATAATGAGAGAAATCATAAAAAATAAGAACATAAAAAAGACATCCACTAATGCTTGGGACTGGTGATGTCCAAACATCTGAATGTATAAGTTCAAATGGTCTAACCGAATGAGTGGTAGATTTCTGAAAAGGAAGTTTCAAGTGTTTCCCAAGTTCACAAGCAGTGCAACAAGCAGGCACGCTGTCTTTATTACAAGAAATTAAACCAGCAGAAATAAGAGAGTTTAGAGAATTGGCGTTTGTATGAATTAAGCGCC
>JABAYD010034492.1:0-11421 GCA_014822095.1 Diplotaxis tenuifolia
ATCATTGTCTTGATCGTTCTTGTGCGGTTCCGCAGATAGCCGGGTCCTCTGGGAAGTTAGGGTTTACTCTAAATTCCCATATTTACGAAATCTTGACAGTAGGTGAATTTCGGTTCCCACAATTTTAATGTATGAAGATTAATTATTATTTTTTTTAAAAAAAAAGAACATCTCTATTAATTTTATCGTATCATTTTGTGTTAATAATATATATTTTATATAATTTAAATGTGATTTTAGATATAATATTACTACATATCATCAAAATATAAAGTAATTCTATTGTGAATATAAAATAAACAATATAATTATACGTTCTTACTTATATAAAATATATATACATATAAATTATTAATTTATAACTTTAACGAGGCCACATATTTACATAGAATTTTCTAAAGTATTATTATCTTATTATTTTATCGATTTGTGTTAAATTTTGAATCGTCTAAATTGGACTGACGAAATTTATAGAGATTATTAATTTATAGAGGTTCTATGTATTTTGTATTTAATTCTGAAAGAAACAACCCAAAAAACAGAATAAACCTTGAACAATGAGGGAAACTCCACAATCTGACAGTAGATAGACTAAAGAAAAGCGATAACAACAATAACGAGAGCAGATTGCACTAGATAACCATATAAAGAAAAACAGCAAAAACAAAAGATGGAAATGAAGGTTGTTTGATTTTTTTTTTTGTAAACTCTGTCTTCTTTTTTTAGTCAGAAGAAGAATTTGTCTTCTTTTAAATCTTGTTCATTAATATTTCTCTAATTGATCCCTTTTCTGAAAAAAACACCTTGTTTTTACCATCTCTCAACCTATTCATAAGTGCCCAATTTTGAGTGATGAGCTGGAATGAAGGAATTGGAAGTGCCCAATTTCTCCATTTAACACTTTTTGTAAATATTTTTAAAATATATATTATGACACAGGTAAAAATAAATGGTGGGTCCGCCACTGGTTGTTTGTGTTATGTTCACAGTCAACAGCATCATGGAGATAAAATTGCAAGTCGAAGAAAGCATGTAATTTTCATTGGGTATCTTTTCGGGAAGAAGGTATGGCAAGTGATAGTATACAACCTCGAAACAGGAATTGTCTCTGACAGAAGACTCTGATCAAATCACGCCAACTCTATCACTTAAATCATCAGCAATCGGCAATGATGATCCATTAGATCATATATTGCTATCTTTCAGGTCTCCTCATTTTTCATATTTAGTCTCTTCCAAGTTATACATAATATCTTCCTTCAACTATTACTATCTTGTGAAGGGTAAAACTCACCTCTAGATTTTAAAAAACATGTTAGGTTTAGGAAAAAAATCGTAGGCTGAATCCCGTAATACTTGTATGAATGAATGTACTTGTTTGTATTGATTTTGATGAGAAAACGAGTTTACAAAGATGATCTTGATGATCTAAAGGAAATTACAATAGTAAATTGAGATTATTACAATGAATGAAAATGTTTAAGTCTTTAGGTCTAAAAATGAGTCGAGAGAGGATCCTCTTCTTTGATCTCTTCCTCTTCTTAAATATCCCTCAACTGTAATTGAATGATCCTAATTAATCTCCGAGATTTACTCCATTAATTAAAAGATTTGTAACAGTCTTCCTTTGACCGGGTCATGCGCGTCCAGCCTGAGGCACTAGTGTTAGCTTCCTGCAAATGAGGTTCAGAGTGTTTTCTCATGACCTGATTTGTGAGCGTTCCCTCTTTGGAAAACAGCTTCCGGCTTCTCTTTAGCTCTTTTCTTAAAAGATCGATTGATAATGAGCTCGTTATGGCCCATCGTTAGTTCTTATCGTCTTAGCCCATTAGTCTCAGCTAACGGACCATATTCGGGTCCAACATATCTCCACCAAAATTATGTCATGTGATGTCACATATACGCTTCTTAGATAAATCACATGACAGTTTGGAAAAATAGAAGCCACTATATAACATGCAACCCTTACACTATTCAGCTTTATTAAAACCAGCAGTTTTAAAAACAATACAAATAGAACCCGAAACCAAGTAGGCACCATTGTGGGATATCATCTTCCTGATTCGGGGAAATAAGAAGGACGAGTACTAATCAATTTCTTCCTAGCAAAATCCTCGTACGCTTCTTTTATGAGATCATCGTCGTCCCATTCATCACGGTAGTTTTCAGGGTTAGAGTTAAGTCTCTTATAACCACGGTCAACTTGTTGAACCCTCCAAGGTTCAACAAGCGGGCAACCAGATTCTTCTGCTACCCAGTCGAGGTACTTAGACTGCAAGAGAGAAAGCGTTTCAGAAAAGTCACTGATATAGTGATGCTCTTGTAACACTACTAATTTACCAGGCACATCCAAAGTTCTTCCGTAAGTTTAAATCCAAAATCTCAAAACGCTCACACAATGAGAATCTTTTTATTTATTTTGCAAAATAATTTAATGATAAACGAAAAGCTTTTCTAATCAAAAAGAAAATTTCACATGAAAAAACATATTCAATAATGTTTCAAACAGTCGAGATCAATATATCTTATACATGTAACCATTTGCAAAACGAGCTTTACCTGAATTTTACCCAATTTATGTGTATGTCTCTTGGGAATACCTAACGCATCAAGCATGGCATACGACGCAATGAGATCTTCCATCATCTTTTCTGGTGAGGGAAGTGTAACTAGTCCAGATAAAACTGCAGCTACCCATTTGCTTTGGATTTCAAACATAACGAATTGTATGCCCTGATAAAAAAAATCATAGATCGAAACGAAGTGAGACATGTGAAGTTCCGTATCATCCTAATACAGAAATTTCGATTGAGACTAACCATCCCTGGTAAACCAATAAAAGAAAGCCCTGGGGCAATCGCGGGTGGAAAGACATGTTTGTATAAAGGCTCAACGCGGTTATCTTCAATGCTCATATAGCCATTGGTTTCAAGAAATGGAAATTTATACTTGTACCTGGACAATAAACCAAGACATGAGAAATATGATGGAAATACATCTTACACCACGTTATACAGAAGCAAAAAAAAACATGATTGGTAATGACTTTCTTTTCAAGCTTTAATTTAAAATTTGTCTGTAAAAAATTGGTTTTAAAATTTTAAATATTAATGAAAGTTTAATTGGTTTCAAAAAATTATAAGACTATGACTACTACTTTAGATAGTAAAGAAAATTGGCGAGAGAAATTACCAGCTTTAAAAAGATACTTTTAGAGAAAAAAAAACAAAGAATTAAAACTGAAAAATGAAAAATGACATGTAAGAATTTAGAAAATTCGAAAACTACAAAAGCTTGGTTAGATTAAAAAAAAGTCTTGAAAACTGTTAAAAACTCTAAAATCTTTAAAGCTTGAAATCAATCGGGGCCTGAATATATTTAATGAGCATACCCGGTACAATACACAACGGTATCCGCATGAACGGCCTTCCCATTTTTGAAAATAATTGACCCATCCTCACATGCAGTCTCTATCTACAAAGAAAATATAAAACTTTTATATGTAGTTGGTTTTAAGAAGAATTTTTCAGAACATTATAATCCAATATCACGGTTTGAAAATAACATTGCTAGCTTTACCTCAGAATGAATCCATAGATTGTTAGTGGGCACGGAAAGCTTCTCATACGTATTGGCTTCAGTCCCTCTAGACGCGATGTGGACTTCTTTGGCGACCTTTGCTATGTCTCTACTAATATCAGCACCGCTCGCAAAATTTCCAATCACCACCACCACCTGCCAAATTTTCAACAAAAAAAAAACAAAGATCATTAATAAATCTACAGAACTTTTGCGAACATTTTACAAAATATATTTGGTGGATGATTTTTATATCATAAATACTTGTTTACTGTAAGGTAAAAATGGACATAAGTGAAAATAATTATATCATAAGTAGAAAAACGTGGATGATGTTTTGTATATCATAAGTAAATTGTTTTTGTATATATATCATAGGTAGTTGTTCATCATAAATATTGTTTATGAAATGAATCAAGTTAAAAAAAGAAAGACATAAGTAAAATTACATAGCCATAAGAATATATTTTATTCTGTTTTCGATATGACTATATTTTACTCTTCCGTCAAAAAGCATGGTATGGTTATGTTGTTTTCTTTTGTTGTTATTACTGTATGTATGTATACTGAAGGATATGAATATAAGTATTCCTTTTTTATTGAATATGCATATACGTATTCCTAATGTTTGAAAGCAATGCATGACGAAAGTTGTTAAAAAGAAAACAAACTATAACCAATAAAAAGGAAGTTATTTTGGGAATACGTCGTCATCTTAACATCTCACCAAAAATAGGTCAACATAATATTGTATTATTAAGTTCTCAGTACAAACACAAAATATATTAATTTTTTCTAACATCAAATTGATTTTTCTTACTTCATATTCAAATTGAACTAACCAGTCAGTATTAAGTGCTAGAAAATTTTGATAACACACAAACCCGTCAATTAATTTGTTCCCTCCATCTAGAATCATTAATTGTTTTGGCAATTTCCAGTTTGATTACTATTTTAATCTCTATTTTTATTTAATAATTTGTAACATATTCTCCCTATATTATTATTTTAACATGGCATTTTTTGGTTAGCATAAATTTTGCATTTTATTTTGAAAAAAATATTGCATAAACTATATTTCTTATTTTATCTAACTAAGTAATTATAGTTGTTATTGTCAGCCTATGTCTAGTTTGCGTGTATGGAAAAATATCAATGGAATTTTCTGTAACTAAAAATATTAATAAGTATTCTTTGACTTTAATTGCAAAACTGATAATTTTTCAGTAATAAAATAATAATAATAACGATATGAAAACAATTAAATACATAGTATTGTTTTTGATGGGTTATTGTTTTACTATATAACTATTTTAATATTTTTAAGAAGAAAATATATATATATTTATATATATACATATATATATTATGTGACATCCAAATAATAATTCAGGATCGGTCTCAGTCCTAATAAAAACCATATATTATTTTTTGATGAAAAATCATATATTATGAGTTTACGACAAAAAATAGAGACCATAAATGTGGAATTTACCTCATTTCTGAATCGACCAGGAACTCTGTAGTTGTGGCTATGGATCTGCATTCCTGGCCATGAATTTATCCCTATATATACATATTCTATAATTAGACATCTTTGATTAAGGTCCTTTCAGAATTTATACAGACAATGCAAAAACTGATAATTATTATTTTTTCAGTAGCGAATGTATGTCAACAATTGTAATCCAAAATCCATTAATGCGTATGAAAAAGTTTTGTGTTGTGATAACTGATCTCAAATGTATGTATATTATCTACAAAAATCTGCTAAAAAGAATTATCGAGTTTTAACTTTTAACTATTTGAATTTTCAGAAATTATAAGAACAACACATTAACATAGAATTATATAATTAGGAACGTTATATATAGACAAATATTAAACAAACAGTAGGCTAATCGATGGTTTACCTTTTACGTACTGATTCTCAGCATTCAAATGCATCACTCTTATATACTCTCTTTGTTTTCTTAAGATTGATGTTTTGAATTCTTTTATTCTTCTTAAAGATTGATGTTTAAACTCTTACTGAAGCATTTTGTTTTACAATTAGATTATAGAAACATAAGTAGCTAGTGAGACATTATTGAAAAATATTAAATTAATTAAATAAGAAGAACCAACAAATAAAATAAGTATATATGTTAATACGTGTTAAAACCTCAAAATCTGTTTTTCAGGTATTAATTTTGTTAGTAATCCTTGAAATAAAAGTTTAAAATTAGCAAAGCTAAAAAAAAATTGTTGAAGGTGTGAAATCTTTTTGACCAAAAAGAAAAAAAAAAAGGTGTGAAAAACAAATACGCGATCAATGAAATATTAAACCGATCTAGACACCAAAAAGTTGTTTTATATTTATAAAATAGCAAAATAATAGCTAAAAACAATGTTCACTTGGGTTTTGTACCAATTCTTTCCCCACAATTTGGTTTCTTTTTATGTCAGAATCATTAACTTACGAACCATAAAGCAACAGGTTGACAAAAGAAGATTCCAAAAAAAATAAATTTTTACCAGGAATAGTAGCAACGTAAGGTTCGGTGTAGTGCCCACTGCAAACAACGACGGCATCAAAGATCTCATCGTCGTATAGATCACCTGCGGAGTTCTTGAACCGGACCCTCCATTTCCCATCAACCGGCTCCACCTGGACCACCTCCGTCTCAAACCGGACCATCTCCTCTATGTTAAACTCTCTAGCAAAGTCTTGAAGATACGCAAGAACTTCCCTATGGCTCGGATACCTCCTCGAGTCTCTTGACAAGTCATCATCACGTGGCACGAACGGATAATCCCTGAAACCCATACACTCTCTCGGGAGGTTGGTTCTGAGGGACTCGTAGACACTCGAGTGGACTATGTGTCGGGTCGGGTCGAGACTAAGCGGGTCGGATTCAGCTTCAGGTGAGTAAATCCAGAGACCTCCCACTTGTTTCTCCCGCTCAAAAACCACGACGGTGTGACCTTCACGATGGAGCTCTCTGGCCGCTATTAAACCGGATGCTCCGGCTCCGATTACAGCCACCTGTTTCGAGCTGATTGGGTTTTGAGCTGGTGCCATTCTCAAGTTTTAGTAATACGTTTTTTTTTTTTCTTATCAAGTTTGAAAACATAAAATGTTGTCTTTCTCCGCTACGGCTGCGGGAATGGGGTTTATATAGAACTGGAATATAAATATAAATACTTTTTTGTTCAATAAATTGTGGGACGAGGTTCATAATCTTTTTGAACTAAGGACAAGAACTAGTTGTTAAATTTCTCTGTAGCTGCTGAGAATCGAACTTGGCATTTCTACATATAGAGAATAAGGTTTTACTGGTAGATCTATAAATACTTTGTGCTTTATCAAGAAAACGTAAACTTTGTAATTTGGCGCCTAAAGATTTTGTAATTTTCCTAGCTTTAACGTCTCGGCCGGCACTGTCTATAGGGACTAGTTTGTGATGTATTCGTTTGATATGTTTGTATATATGATCAATGTTTAGTTTGTGAGCTATCTTGTCGGAGTCGATCTCAAACATATCTTTCGTGGACCATGCTAAAGTGTTAGTGTTTCCTTAAGGAAATATATTAGCTCGCTTGGAATTGATTCTTGCAAATCGACTTTGAGTCCAACGCATATAAGTATTTGGGTTGCCATTGAGTACAAACTTGGATTGTCAAATCTTTTGGCTGGCGCATATAGATGGTTCATTATTACAATTGCTCACTGAAAACATGACTGTTTTTAACTTCGTAGTTTCTTGTGCTTTTTGTTGGATGTTGGTAACGTCTGTCTCAAATCGTTTTTACTGCTATATTATTTTCCAATGTTTAAATCTTGTTTTGGGATAATTAAAAAAATCTTGGTTTATGGGTTTTCTATGAATCTCGTTTGGTTTTTGGAGCCTAATTTTATTGATTTCTTTTGGGGAAATTTGGTCCTATGACTATAAAAAGGAAACAAAAATTCATAAACTAACCAAAAAAGTCATTCTCTCTCCAACTTTCTCTTCCTATCTCTCCCTTCTCTTTCTCTATAAAACTAATTGTAATTCTTTTTTTGGTTAGTACACAAATAAACCCTTTTTCTTCTCTTGAATCTAAAATTTTAGTTTCTTGTGAAAGTTAAGCGCGCTTTATCCTGTTATATCTGATTTTTAATATTAATATTCTTTAAACGGAAAGTATATCAGTTGTGTATTTAGGATATATTTGCATAATTTATATATATACTCTAATAGAAATGACTACAAGTTTAGAGGTAGTTAAATAATCAATGGATCAAGTTTCACAAAACTATATAATAATATCCTTGTGTATTGCGAAATGGATAAAATATCGCAATGAGCAACCTTTTGTTTGTTGTTCTTGTCGGCGAGAAGCAACGCGTACTTGACTGACGTTTGGTATATGATTTGGTTTATCACACGTGATATATAACAAAATGTAATATTATTATAATTTGTCAGTGTAAGTTTTCTGTAAACAAATTACCATTTAGGTTCAACTAAAAGTAGAAGATTCAAGAAAGTAACAAATAAAGGGGACTTACTGACTAATTAGTGAAGAACAGGCGTGTGTTGGTTAGGTGTGAAAAGAAACTTGTCTGCGATTAATATTTTATGTTGACTAAGAGTAGTAATAAATTGTTTGGGTAATAAGAGCATGATTAACCCAAGCAGCGCCCATTAGAGATGCTTAATTTTGTTTTGTTTTTTTTTCCAAAACTAAAGATGATCAATCGCGGGCTACCACGTGTCACTAGAATCCGTGAAACTGACAAAACACCGGTGCCTAAACAAGAGGAAGAAACAACGGCTGTTCATTTTTTTGGGTCCCACCCAAATACTTAATTATTTTTTTGAAGAATCTCATGCTCTAAGCTCCTCCATTAGATGATGGCCTAAGAGACCATTTAATTATGCTTCATCGTTGAAAGGAGAAATGGTGATGCTTTAGTGTCATAATCCATGTCAATATAACCATCCATTACTAGTTATCCATGCCGGACTCTTGATCAAATGACTGTTTGACTATTGTATTGTCATCATTCGTCTCTGAGCTGTTATATAGTTTAGATTTGTTTTTAATCTAGCTGGAGCACTATAAGAAAACAAGTTCTTAACGACTACAAAATTGGTAGTTAATTGGTCGTAATAGACCCTTTACAATCAACTAATGTGAAAAGTGATTGGTCATTATATGCTAGCCGTAATTCACTATTAGACGCACATTGATCGTAAAATTATGACAATATATTTTAATTGTACATTAGTCGTAATATTACGACTAGAATATTGGTCGCAATTTGGACGTAAATCGCATAGTTGTAAAATGACGTAAATGCTTTAGTCGTACATTAGTCGTTATATTATGACTAAGAATGCTGGTCGTCAATTGGACATAAATTATTGGTCGTAAAACTGACGTTAATTACGTCTACGTATTAGTCATTCATGGTCGTAAATTTACAACTAAGGAACATCGACTGTAGAGGTAAATTGGTCGTACATTCACGACTATTTTACATCGACAATAGATGTTTATTGTCGTAAACTAGAGACCAATTTACGACAAAAAAATTATTTTATATTTTAATTTTTAAAAGAAAATATAAATATTTTATTTTCATTTTTTTAATTTGATAAAAAATTTTTAAAAATATTATAATCATCCTTCATAAATATAATATCTATAATATAAAAATATTCAAATTACAAATTAATTAAAACCGGAAAAACTAAACATTAAAGTTTATTTCGTTGAAGAGCTCGAAACCAGCCTGCTCCGCATGTCGCTCTAAATTCGCCTGCTCTTCCAGAGTGGGGCCAAGGTTAAAGCTCTGACGTAGAGCCTGCCATGCAGAGGCAACATTCGGGTTTACGTTCGAGGTCTCCATCATCATCAGATCAAACAAATTTGCCAAAACCTTAAATTTGTTGTTATGCTCGTCAATGACTCGGTTGGCAGCTGAAAAATCCCTCCGGAGAAAGGAATCTTCTTCTATTCTTGCAGCTTGTTCAACTCTCGCCCATGGGACATCGTTCACATTCCCGATCCCAATTATACGTCTCATTTTTTTAGGACAACCTTCAAATGATGAATGAATATTAATTAATTAGTACATATGTGAAAACTAAATAAAAAATTAAAAATATATATAAAAAAAGATTGAATATTTTACCTGCTCAAAACTTTTGTCTTGCTTGATGGTGGAAAGCTGGACTGGTGGATCTTCCGGATTTTGTTACGACAGTTGAATCTGGACCTCCTCGATCCGAGCCTCTACCTCGTTTTAGATCTTCTCTACCTGAGGATGCGAAAAAGTGTCATCGGAATGCTGGTGTGTTATCTTGTAAAGTCGAGCGAGAGATGGTGATCCTCCTTCTTTGATATCTTATATTAAAAAAATCAGATTAATTAAATTTGTGCGTTCAATAATTTATCAGAATTAAGAAAGATCAAAGACTTACAATTTGTAGTTCCTTGCCAGCATGTGGAGTCTGTTCAGAAGTAAGAGGTATTGGCGGGCTAACATCAACATCAAGGGTCATCCGGACAGCAGAGTTCTTGGTAGACTTCCGTAGTGATTCATGCTTCATCCAAAAAGCCTTCAAGCCATTTCAAACCTCATTGTTGAGGTAGGTTTCTTTTGTGTCATCCCCTTTTGACCTCCAACTATCCTTCCAATCACCAAACAATGTTCTTTAGACGAGCCATCGCCTTTTTGTAGAACCCTGCCTTGACCTCTTCGTTGACACCGATAGACCAATTCCATTTTTGCTACAAAAAATTATGAATAAAAAATTTAATTATAAATACTTAAATTATTAATTTTTAAATCAAAAATCAATAAAATTATATTTAAAAGTAACCGCGAAGCATTTGAACCAAGTAACGTGAAGTGAGGTGTTTTCTGGACTTGTGATCCAAAGTAGTACGACGTGAAGTGAGATATTTCCGCATTCAAACTTCTAGCAACTATTAAACCTTCCACCTTTGCCAGATTTTTTGCTTTCCCTTTTAAATGTTTCATGGCTCGTAAGGATACATTCATCCATCCATTATGAACAGGTCCACGAAGAAGTGCCTCATACGGAAGGTGGATAACAAGATGCTTCATGACGTCAAAAAAAAGTCAGATGAAATTTTTTTTTCCAAATTACACATAAGATCGGGATATTCTCATCAAGTTGGCTGATTACATCTACAATTAAGGTGCATATGCTAAGATCTCTGAAAAAGCTCCAGAGCCTACAAATAATGTACAAGCCAACGTAAGAAACTTTGTAAGTTTTTTCCAACAAAAAATAATAATAACCTCAATTATTTGTTACCTGCAAATATAATAATAACCTTGATATAATATCTTCAGTTTATCCTTAATAGGTAAGTACCACATCCGCTGATACGGCACCCTATTCCGTCCACGTCCTTGCGGTTTATATCGCGGCTTCTTGCAAAATTTACACTCCAACAATTATGCATTGTCTCCCCAGTATATCATACAGTTGTCTATACACACATCAATAATCTCCGAAGGTAACCAAGACTATGAACAAGTTTCTGAATCATATAATAAGATTAAGTACACAAATTATCTTCAGGCAAATACTCTTTAAACAACTCAGCCCATGCATCCATACAAACTTCAGGTAAGTTATGATCAGTTTTGATATTCATCATCCTAGCTGCCAACGATAATTTAGAAAGACCTTCTCTACAACCTTCATAAATTGGCTCATTAGCTGCTGCTAGCATTTCGTAAAATCTTTTTGCATCCAAGTTAGGCTCCTCTACATTTTCTACCTCCTCTATTATTGATGTTGTCTCACGAAATGCATCCGTAACCATGTC
>JABAYD010034512.1:0-16313 GCA_014822095.1 Diplotaxis tenuifolia
GAGCACACGGCTTGAGAAGGATGCTTCACAGCCTGGGCAGTACACTCTCGTGTTGACCTAGTTGGAAGGATCCTCTCTTACCCTTGTGCTCCTCCTCAATGGTTGGACCACTGGTTCCACACTCGGCTCTTGTTCTACTTCACTTGGTTCATCCACATTTTCTTGACCAGTACTATTTCCATCCTCTCCAAGAGGTGTAGGACCTTGATCGTGAGAACCTGACTGCTCTAACCCTTCTTCTTGTTGATCTCCTTGATTGATCACTTCTTGACCTTCTTCTTGATCAAGACATTCAGGTTAACTTCCCCCCTCATGATCAAGGTGGGTATCTTGATCATTTGCACTAGTCGGTTGTGGCTTGAGAGGACTAGACTGATTCCCTTTTGTACCTTGATCCATGTTGATTCCTAGACCCCTCTAGGATGATCCTCAATGTTGCAGCTCTGTCTAAGGTAAGACCACTCAAATCTTCTTGATCTTTGCCCTCATAGTACCCTTTATCCTCCATAAACTTGACATCCCGAGACACTAACACTCTCCTAGAGATAGGATCACAGAATTTGTACCTTTCTGACTTGTGGAGTATCCAATGAACATAGCTCTCACACTCTTTGGATCAAGCTTGTTTCTTAACTCTCCTGGAACCAGCACATAACACACACATCCAAAGACCTTCATATAATCAAGAACCGGCTTGTACTTGTTGGGAACTTCAAAAGGAGCCTGATCCTTGAGAACCTTAGTGGGTTTGCGGTTAATAAGTTATCAAGCAGTAGCAACATCATCACTCCAGAACCTCTTAGGGACATTAGCTTGAAACATCATGGACCGAGCCACTTCCATAAGGTGTCTATTCTTTCTCTCAGCCACACCATTCTGCTGAGGAGTGTAAGGACAGCTGGTTTGATGGAGAATCCCATGTTGAGCAAGATGATGCTTGAACTCATTGCTTGTGTACTCTCCTCCATTATCTGATCTAAAATTCTTAATCTTGGCATGATAATGGTTAGTCACATAGGATTGAAAATTTCTAAATGCATCAAGAACCCTATCTTTAGATGGTATGAGTGTTAACCAGGTGTATTTAGATTTCACATCAATGAATGTCACTAACATTAGGTTCAAAGCTCTAACATGAGGATGACTTAGTCTAGCATGCCACAATGCATTCTTATTCAACATAGAAGTAAAAGAAAAGCTTGAATCAGAAAACTGGAGCAAGATCTTCAAGCAAATATAAACCGCCTTTAGTAACTCCATTTCCAATCACTTGGTTGCTCTTAATATCCTGAAACTTGACATCATAAGGAGTGAATATGACATTGCATTGCAAGTCATTTGTGCATTTCTTAACCGAGAGCAAATTAGAAGCAAATTCAGGTATATAGAAAGCTTTAGATTCTTTGTTGAACAATTTCAGCTTATAGGTATCTTATCACCATTTGCAATCATGACATTACCATTAGTAGGTTTTATGTTCTTAATCAAGCATTTATCACTAATCATGTGAGGAGAAGCTCCAAAAACAATGATCAATGGTTTAGTTATCTCCCTAGCATTGTTACAAAGTATACTAGGTGATCTAATGTTACTAGCCCATTTCTCAATAGCATGATCAATCCTAGCAAGCCTAAGGTTCTATTATACTCTACTTTGCAAGCATTAAAGGATGGAGTTTTAGAGATACTGTTATCCTTGAAGATTTTGTTGAGAGCATCAAGGTCCGACTTCCGTAGATAGTCTTGATCCATGCCTCGTCCACCTTGGTTTCCCGTGTAAGCTACCAAAAACTTGCCATAGGTTGCCTCATGACCCTCTCCCATGCTTTTCTTGCTAGTACCAGACTCATTTCCCTCCGAGACATTGGCTCTTGCTTCCCTCTCCTTCATGAACTTGGCCGGCTTAAGGTGAGGATGGAGGATCCAGCATTGGCTCTTCTTGTGACCATGTTTCTTGCAGTGATCACAAGTGCCATTGAACCTCCTATCCTCATACTTGTTGTTGTACCCGGCCTTGTTAGCTTGTGGAGCCTCATCAACCGGACTAGCTTCATTCTTAGCTAGGTTAGCTAGAGTGAGATCTCCCTTGTTCCCACCAAACAAACCAATGGAACCTTGCTCCTTTTGTACCTAAGCACATACGTCTTCAAGGTATGGGAGCTTCTCGGATCTTAGAATGTGCTTGACAAGTCCATTGTAAGCCAGATTCAATGTGAGGAGGAGACCAAAGACCTTTTCTTGCTCACGCCTATCAATCAACTCATCCTCATAATTGGTACTCGGCCTCAACATCTCTAGCTCGGACCAAAATACTCTGAATCTTCCTAGATGCTTAGTAAACTCCATGTCTTCTTGAACCAGATTGTTGATATCTTGCTTTACCTCAAAGACCCTAATGGGGTTAGATGTGTTTCCATAACCATTCTTGAGAGTATCCCATAGCTCCTTAGCCTTAGTACAATAAATATAAGCCCCCAAAATTGATTTCTCCAAAGACCCTTGGAGAACCGAGAGCACGAGCAAGTCTTCTTGCTCCCATTTGTCTTCATCAGTAATGAGCATTGGAGCCTCTCGAGAAGTGATATGACCCCACAAACTCTTACTTTCCACAGCCGTATTGACCAGCCGAGACCACAAGAGGTAGTTTCCTCCTTTGAGAACCACCGGGACCTTCATCTTCATACCACTTTCCATCTTACTTGCAAAAGATTGGAACCTTAGAACTAGACTTTACCAAGATCTAAACACTTTACCCTAAGCTTTGATCTTCCTAAAAAACAACTCGGACCGAGCTTGAATCTGTAAAAGAAACAAACTTGAACCGCAATACACCAAGAACACTCAAGAACACTTCAACTGGATGAACTTAAGATCTTCAAAGAACACAAATGAAACCCACAAATCCTCTAACCTGGCTCTGATACCATGATATTTTTAAAGGTTTAGAGGATTTGTGAGCTAAGATACGAGATTAGACAGAGATTTAGAAAGAAAAGATGAGATTTGGAAGATATTTGACTAAAAACAGTTTTGAGATTCAATAGTAAGTTTCAATAGTAACTAGAGATACAAAAGAGACTCAGATTGCTTGAATGATTTCTTGGTCACGAGATTACATTATATAGGAAGTAGATACAAGGGTTTTAGTCTACAGTAATGTTGAAGAAGCATGTGGAGTCAACACAAGAAGAGGTTCCTTGATTCGAAATGAATGGTCCATAAGCTCCACATGTTTGCTGCCTTAAGCATCTCGGACTTGATCCCTTTGTCTTTCCAGCTCACACCAGCTGTAAAGACACTCCACTTTTATCCCTAAACGGTCATATACACACGCAAAGCCTCTCATCCGTTTAGTAGCTTCTGGGCCAACTCTAACTCTTTCTCAAGTAACTTCTCCTTTAACCTTTTCACCATTTACCTCAATAGTATCACTATTGGCAATAGTGATTTCTCAATAGTGATACTATTGTCAATAGTAACTTGATCTAATATCTCTCTTCTCTTCTTCTCCTCTTCATACTTAACCCTCATAGCTTATCTTACACAATCTATCTTAACAATGGACCTGGGAGGAAGGTTGATATACCACTGCAGAGCGGGTCCGATCAGGGTAGAACCAAATCCTTTGCACATGGTGGCTTCGCGGGACTCACTTGGGAGTGCTACAGCGAGCATCCTTTGCTTATACTGTGCAATGTGGTCGTCTGGATTGCTGGTGCCATCGTACATCTTTATGCTAGGGATGGAGAACTACCTCGACATCTCGACTAGGGCAATCTCATTCAAAAAGGGGGTATCAGCATAAGAACCGTGGCTACTCTTCCGAATTGGAGGTGCTACTCCTTGGAGTCTTTCCACCAGAGATTGCATGGCGTCGAATTTCTGGGAAAACACTTGCTCCAGATAGGTGGTGACAGAGGATTTCATTGCAGCTGCCCCTCTGGATGCCTCCTTCTCAGAATCCGACTCGGAATCACTGGATATCGTCTCGTGCGTCTGGGCGTCTCCAGTCTTATCTTGTGGTGCCTCGACCTCATCTGGGGGCTGGCGAATGGTGTAAACTCTAGTGTCGTGCGTGTCTAGGCTAGGCATAGGTCGAACCTGCGTGCGGAAGCGATGTTTCTTATTGCTCGCTGTGTTGAGGGAGCGATTCTTATCTCGGAGGACAAGGTTTTCAGATTCGAGTTGAGTAAGCTTTCAGCGCTTTGCTCCAGCCGCTTCGAATGTTCATATAGTCTCTCCCTCAAGCTTTGGACCACAGAAGAGAGTGCGGGGTCTTCAGTAGCTTCTTGAACCTTGTGTAAGTCGGTTACTTGACTTTGTAAACCGTCGAGTTGTCTTTGGAGTTTGGATTCTCTTGGAGTAGCCTCTGGTAGATTGTCTGACTCATCCACCGCGATCGTCACGTAATTTAGATTACTCCCCTCCTTCTAGTGCCAAACTGTTTGGCGATTTTTGTGTAGGCTCTTTGTGAGTATTACGGAATGATGGATGAGCTGGAAGTTTGGTGTTGATTTATAGTATTTCGTATAGATTTGTAATGTTTAGAGGAGATAATCAGAGAAGTAGACTAGAAGAGATATATTATTGAGTAATAGAGCCGGAATTACAAGGTATTGAGTATGACCCCTAATTCTACTCGTAAACCCTAATCTCCAAGTCTAAAAGTGTCGATCCTTTGTTTTAGGGTTTTAGTTCCCTTTATATATTCGTCGCTAGGTATGGTTCTAGCCGGTTTGAGTAGATGGAAGTCTTCCATATTTGGAATTATGGAAGGTTCTACCTATCGGAAGCTTTCCATTTTCTTGATCGGGGAGCGGTTCCAGGGACTAACTCCGGGATTCCTCTTAGCGGGGATATGGAGCATTCTCTTATCGGGGTCCTGGAGGTCTGGACCCTGCCTAGAGACTGAAGGAGAATGATACCTGAGTATTCCCCCCCCAACAAGTTTTGCTCTTACTTTTCCCCCAAATTAAATTCAAACTTTAGATATCAATAACTAATGTCAAGTTTTACCAAGTTCTACAATTACCAAATTCTAAAATTTTACCAAGTTTTATAGTTTTACAATTTACATGTTCTATAGTTTTATCAATTAACAATATTTACAATTTATATAATTGTAAAAATATCTAAAATTTTAATCTTATAATAAATATGAAAATTATATTTAGAAAATTATAGATATAATAATCTCATAATACTCATTAAAACATAATAGAAATATTTAAATATTTTTATAATTATAATTTAATTTTTTAATAAATGTTTATTTTTTGTATTATATTGTTTTAAGAAAAACGAAAAAATAAATTATCCCCTCGCAACCGCAAGCGTTAGATGGAACCAGTTTTAGAGTGATGTAAATGATTGTTATAAAATGCAAACAATAGATACCAACCGTAAAAGCTACGTTTGCGGGTGGTAGCGGAAAAACCAGTCATCCCCTAAGTAGGTTCTGACATAAGTCACCGGGTTGTGGTTGCTGATTTACTTTGGTAGAGTTTGAGAGGTATATGCTCTGCAAGATAATTCTCCTGGTGGTATAATGGCATCCCGACTGCGTCAGTTTGAAACCTGACTTGAAAAGCTCCGACACAGCAGTTATTCTTGGCAAGGTACTCTAATATAATAACATATGGTTTGCGATTTTCATCTAATTAAAGGCGATCTAATTTCTAGGAGTCATTGCACTTCCCAGGACTTCTCTTACATAAAAATCATTCAAATTTAAAGGGTAATGTAGCTCTAGATTTGCTCAGATTATCTTGAGACTGACAACAGAGTTAGCGTCAACATATATAGCTAGACATGCTTTATCCGCGCTGGAAGAAAGTTCTACAAGGTTCATCCACAGTTTATATCCTTTTGCATTCCATCTTTCTTACAATCAACCAATAATAGTTTCTAAATACAAAATTGTGGGAACCGAAATTCGCACCGTCGATTTCCGTAAATTCAGGCACATCAGGTTAACCTAACTTTCCCAGAGGTCCCGGATATCTGCTAAACCACATGCTAAGCAATCAAGATACGACAATAACGGAGTAAAAATATGAAAATCGGAAAGAAGAGCAAAGAGATATCTTATTCCGAATTTCCGTAAGAGCGGTACAACGAGACTAAGCCTCGGCTACAAGATCTGACAGTGAGTATCCTAGTGCTAGCAACCTTAGACTAAACCCTAGTTGAGACGGAGCTCGATAACAAGAAACGGAAAATTTCATATTTGTCCTAAGTTTTTTTGTGTGGTGAAAGCTCTGAAAATTTTGTGTCTCTCCTTGGCTTTGACCTTGTCTTTATATACTCATCTTCTAGGCGATTTGGTCTTTCCTTTTCCGCCTTGATTTGTGTCTATCGAAAATCTTCCCTTTATCTCGATCTTTCATTTTTATCCTTGGAAAACGTCTATTAATCTTCAAATTTGACATTTATCTTTTCTTGCAAACAATATATAAACCGTCATCATATAATCGGGGTGGATTTCTTCCAAGGTCATAAGTGGGCCTTTGTCGCGTTTTAGGACCTTTCGGGCCCTTTTGTGTTTTTAACGTTTTTTACGGTTTGGACGATATCGTTCCGTGATACAATGCCTTTCTTTGTAAAGTGTATCAAGTGAACAGAATAGCTTGGTAAACTTTGGTGTTTCGTATAAACGTTTCTATTTTATACGATTTACTCGAGTTTTTACGAGAAGATAAGTGTTTAGCGGTTTTTATCGTAAAGTTCCAAGAATAATACGGATCGGGACGAAACGAGAGATGTTCCGGTCGCGGTTCAGAGTGTGATTGAGTCGAGAGGCGTATGCATCATGTCCGGGCAATGCGGCTTGGCTCCGTTAGTATCAAATTGAATGGCTTGGCCTGCTCGCCGGTCGGCGAGTTGGACGGGCCGGTTTTGTCTTAGCCTGTCCGGCGAGCTGGATGGTTCCGGCCAGTCCCGTTGCTTCGGTGTTTTTCTGACGATTTTCATAGTGCGATTGTTAGGTTTACGGAGTTTTTGTGTTCAGAAAGTTTTTAGAATTCTTTTCGATTTGTCCTCGTACCTTTTACAAACCTACTTTGAATTTTCAGAGAGTTTTGGTTGTTGATTCCGTCGTAACCAATTTTGACCCCAACAATTAGCCCCCAATCCGTAAGAATTGTAGAGTTCTTGCGGGTGGTTTGAACTTGTTAGGTAAGTTTGGTAGATTAGGCGGAATTTTAATGACCAAAAGTACGAAGATGAATAGTAAAAAAATTTTCTTATAAGTATGTGGAGTAAGTTTTCAAATTCTTTAGTCACTTCTTCCCACATACTCTTATTCTAAAGTAGAGAAATATCTCTCTCTTTCGCTCTCTTTGAATTTCTTCACAGTGTTTTCAAAGAGGAAAACTCGGTCCATGACCAACTCCGAGCATTCCGGCCTTGGCGATTCTAGCTCGCCACATCCCGCTGTGGAGCGGAAGGAAGAGTGTGTGACGCCTTTGGTTGAGCTTGAGGAGGTTGATTTGTATCGAGCGGCTGGGAGCAACGCACGGCCTAACAAGTCTGGGACTTGGGTTCCACCTCCATTCTATGACAATTGCATTGATAGGTGTCCGAGTTTAACCAGTCCCAATGGCCTTGATTCCATTCGACATTTCTGTCACATTCCAGATGCGGTGGAATTTCGCCTCCCAATGGTTAGGGAGAATGATAAGACCGCTCCCGATTGCTATTTCACGTGTTATGATGCGTTCTTAATGCAGTGTCACTTATGGTTTCTGATTCCGGAGATCATCGTTCAGTTTCTTCACTGTCTCGGGCTGTCGATAAGTCAAATATCTACGTGTAGCTTACAACAACTCATCAGAATCTTGGTGCTGAGCTATGAACTAGGTATAACCCTTGATGCCGACCACCTTGAGGGATTACTGAAGCCCAAGGGGGATTCTGATATATTAAGGATACGCCCTCGTTGCGACTGGTCTATTGTCACTGGCTTTAGGTCGAACTATCCTTCTCCGAAGAAACATTTTTTCTATGTTCATGTCGACGGTGAATCGGTGGAGGAGAACTGCATCCCTTTCTTCAGGACCAGCTGGGTTCGAAAAGGTATCATGAATCGATTGTATGCAAAAATGTTTTTAAGAATTTCAGACTCATTTGCCTGCTTTTGTCGTTACAGAGATTAATCCTCTTCCTCCGTTCCCAGAAGGCATGCTTACTATTAAGAGCTTATTGAAAGGTGGAGAATGCCATTGGGATAGTTTTATTCCAAAACGTGTTTGCCATGCAATTTTTCTCCATCAGTCTCGATTTTTGCCAAACTTGCCGATCCCTGATGACGACGAGCCGAGTATGCAGGGTTTTGTTTCGTATGAATCTCTGGCAAAGAAAGATAAGTCAAAATTTTGTAAGGACAAACACGTGGTTGTCGATGGTGAGGCATCTAATGGTATCTACTCCACTCTTGGTAACATACTCATAGATTTCCTTGACAGTTAGGTGGATGGGAATGATTGGACTCGTACCGATGGTTCGTCGAACTCTGTTTTTCTTGATGGTGAGCCTAGCCAGGCTCCAGAATTCGTAAAAGCATACAAGCAAGTTAATCAGGTTAGTCTCCGTTTGTTGGTATATAACCGAGAAAGTTTTGCCAAACCTTCGTTGTTTTTTGTAGGGCCTTGTTATTATGAGCGAAGCTTTGAATGCAAACAGCGCCGAGGTCTATCTTGCCGAGTTTTGTGCGGATTCAGCAGAGAAGGAGGTTACTCGTCTTAGGGAAGAGGTTTACACGAAATCTCTTAGCACTCGAGCACAGGCTGAGGGAGAAGTTTCCCTTGTGAGAGGTGAGTACGAGGCAGATTCTCATCGTGTTACAGAGCTGTCCGACAAAAAGGTTCGTCGTGCTCACATGAAGGGGAAGAGAAAGGTTGCTGAGATGATGAATATTCGTCGTGAGCGAATTGCGACTGAGTTCGCGGAGGCCCAGAAGGTGCAACAGACCATAGGTGCTATCGTGAGTGCTGCGGAGTGGTTGGCGGATTGATCCTTAATCAAGGCGAGAAGTATTGGTTCGAGGTCGAGTATGCCAAACGGCAGGCGAGAGTGGAGCAGAGGAAAGCGGTCTGAGCTCCTTCACTTTTAATCGAGGATGTGGTCACAGTGGGACCCTATCGTGGTTTCGCCAGATTTGGTCAAAGTTGGGCTGAAGATCCCAGACGAGAGGGGCGAGGTCGATCAGACGGGGGCTGGTTTGAATGCTACCCACAGCTCGTCGTCTTGGCTATGTGATTCCAAAGAATGAAGGTTATGATGTATGCTTGAGATGTAATCGCTTTATTTTATTGTTGTGTTCGTTTCAAGGCTGGTCATTGGTGGCTTTGAATCCGTGCCGCTGGGCGGCGTGTAACAAACCTATTTATTTAATGAAGTTTCTTCTAAGTATGAGCTTGTTTATTTGCTAAGTGTAGAGGGAAGAGTACGAGTTGTCGTCTCGTATCTAACTCTTTGTGCGGATCATCCTATTCGTTTTGCATGTATCGGAATGTTTCTATTTGTAAGTGCTTAGATATGAGCAAAGAGACAGGCCTTTAGGATCTCATTTCATGCCTTAAGATGTTAGAGACTAGTGTGTTGGGTTTAGGGAAAGACATAGGTTTACTTTCAGTTTTAAGACATTGCGATGACTAATCGGTTTTCGTTTTGCCCCTTGCGATTTTAACGTGAGTTCGTATCGATTTAAAGTCCTCGATAGGTGTGGGAACCAAAATTCACCCCTGTCGATTTATGTATATTTAGGAACTTAGAGTAAATCCTAATTTCCCCGAGGACCAGGCTATTCTCGGAACCGCACACAAGCAATCAAGTAAACGATGATGATAAAAAAAAGTATGTAAAAAGAGATGAGAAAGCTAAGAGAATTTTTATTTTGATTCTGCGTAAGAGTGGTACAACGAGAGTAAGCCTTGGCTACGAGAGCTGACGGCTGAAAACCTTAGTTCTAAGTCTAAACCCTAGTTGAGACGCAGCTAAGTTTTGGTGGTGAGAGCTCTGAAAATCGTGTTTTTCTTCTGTCGTTGGCCATCTACTTATCTACTCCTCCCTAGGCGGTTTGGTCCTTCTTTTTTGCCCAGATTCAAGTCTATCGGAAATCTTCCATTTATCTTGATCTTTCCATTTATCTTCGGAAATCTTCTATTTATCTCTAAACTTGACATTTATCTCCAAACTTGACATTTATCTTCTTTCTGCGAGTAAATGGTCAAACCGTCATTTTATCTTTGGGTTGGACTTCGTCTAAATCGTAGATAGACTTTTAACGCGTTTTAGAGCGTTCCGAGCCGCTTTGCGATAAAAACCATTTTAAGACTTTAGACGAGATCGTTTCCTGATACGATGACGTCCCCATATGACGTCTCAACTTAACCATGTAGTTGGACAATATACGGTGTTTCGTCTAATCACTTCCGTTTTACACGATTTACTCGAGTTCTTTCTAGAAAACAAGACTTTATGGTTTTTATCATAAAAATTTATTTGTCAGACGGATCGAGATGAAACAAGAGACATTCCGACCATGGTTCAGAGCAAATTTAGAGTCGAGGGATGTACGCTTCGCGTCGGGAGTGCAGGGAAGAAGGCTTGGGACGGACAACTCGACGTACAGCGAGAGGAACCGGGTTGGTTCAGTTCGCCAGCGAGAGGAACCAGGTCCGGCCAAATCAGCTCCCTATGCTGCGATCTGGTTCAGGACGAACCAGTTCGCCGTACGGCGAGCTGAACCGGCTGGTTTGGCTCGTCGTGCATCGAACTGGGTCGTACGCGTTTGTTTAAGAAGGAAGGTGTGCTCGGCATGGCCGGTCGACGAGCTTTTGTGGTTTTGTAGTCGCATTTGGACTTATGAACATTTCTCTAAGACTTTAGGAGATGTCTCGCCGGTTCTTTTCGAAATATTTTTGTTGTGATACATAAGTTTTTGGTCGGAATGACCAAGTGTTTGTAATTTATTGTGGACGTGATATCCAGAAGTGTTCGGATCTTTTGGTAGAAAATGTTTTTTCGAATTTTGTCTTTATTGAAATGTTTCAAAAATCTAGAGTACAAAGAGAATATTTTTAATTATGGGAGTATACGAGTACTCGTATACGCACCCACACCCCCGTTAGGGGAATAGCTGAACTCGTCTTTAGGCGAGCTGCTTACGTATCCCTTTCGGGAATCAAGGCATCTCGTAGTTCTGGTTGTTACTGCGAGTGTGTTTACTAGGCTGTTGCATACGCATCGATCGCTTTAGTTGCTGGATCAGTGTCTCGTTCTGGGTTTTTCTCCTCTGGTTGGGTAAGAGCGATGGGTTCGGAAACTTGTGTTTCTTGACCATTGCGGGGTCCACCATTTTTTGATCGTTTTCCATGGTAGGCGGAGTTGATTTTGCCCGTCTTGGTTTTACTATGTCGATGGCCATCTGCCTTAGCTTATGTTCTGCTAGAAAGCAAGACCGAGACTGCCTCTGGCATCCCCAAATTGCCTCGATCCTGGAGGGGTCAAAAATTTGATGCTTAAGTGGTAAGTCCATGGGACCGCTTTCATAATGTTTATCCAAGGCGTACCCATGATTACATTGTAGATAGCTGGATGATCGACGACCGCGAAGGTAGCGATCTTGGTTACTTCTTTTGCGGCCACCGGGAGTCTGATCGAACCGAGGGTCATGGCTACTTCGCCAGAGAAATTGGTCAACGGATTTGGCGTTGCTTTGACCTCCATTAGTATGATTCCTATTCGAGTCAAAGAGTCGCGGAAGATCACGTTGACCGTGCTTCCAGTATCAACAAGGATTCGGGCGACCTCTAAGCCGCATGGCGAGCTGAACCGGCTGGTTCGGCTCGTCGTGCGTCGAACTGGTTCAGTCGAACCTGCTCGTAGTGCGGTTGATGCGGTATTTTTGCGGTTTTTGCTTAACTTGGGCAATTGTGTAATCGGAGATTGTTTTGGTCGTTTTTCTGAGATGACAATTTCCAAGTTTCGCGTGGATTTCTTTTGTTCGGAAAGTTCTTTGAGTTTCGTAAAACAACTTCTCGTGCTTTATAAAACCTAGCTTTATTTTTGCGGAGAGTTTTGGTCATTGATTCCGTCGTACCGATTTTGACCCCAACAATAGGTTCTCGGCTTATACGACTTGTCTGATCGAAATCGAGCATCCTCGAAGGTGCTGACCAAAATTTTGGATATCTTTTATAGCCCGCTATTTTATCCTAGCCGGATATAAAAGGACGAGTGGGTCGTACGCGTTTGTTTAAGAAGGAAGGTGTGCTCGGCGGGGCCAGTCGACAAGATTTTGTGGTTTTAGTCAGATTTGGACTCATGAACAATTGTCTAAGACTTTAGCAGACGTCTCGCCGGTTCTTTTCGAAATATTGTTGTTGTGATACATAAGTTTTTGGTCGGAATGACCAAGTGTTTGTAATTTATTGCGGAAGTGATTTCTAGAAGTGTTCGGATCTTTTTGTAGAAAATGTTTTTTCGAGAAGAGATTCAGTAGTATTCAAACTTTGCTTTTATTGAAGTGTTTCAAAAATCTAGAGAGCAAAACGAATATTTTGAAATATGGGAGTATACAAGTACTCGTATACGCACCCAGTCCCCCCTTAGGGGAATAGCTGAACTTGTCTTTAGGCGAGCTGCTTACGTATCCCTTTCGGGAATCAAGACATCTCGTAGTTCTGGTTGTTTGTGCGAGTGTGTTTACATGGCTGTGGCATACGCATCGATCGCTTTAGTCATTGGATCGGTGTCTTTTTCTGGGTTTTTCTCCTCTGGTTGGTAAGAGCGATGGGTTCGGAAATTTGTGTTTCTTGACCATTGCGGGGTCCGCCTTTTCTTGATCTTTTGCCATGGTAGGCGGAGTTGATTTCGCCTGTCTTGGTTTTACGATGTCGATGGCCATCCTTAGCTTATGTTCCGCTAGAAAGCTAGACCGCGACTGCCTCTGGCATCCCCAAATTGCCGCGACCCTCGTAGGGATCAAAAATTTAATGCCTAAGTGGTAAGTTCATGGGACCGCTTTCATAACGTTTATCCAAGGCGTGCCCATGATTACGTTGTAGATAGCTGGATGATCGACGACCGCGAAAGTAATGATCTTGGTTATTTCTTTTGCGGCCACCGGGAGTCTGATCGAATCGAGGGTCATGCTATTTCACCAGAGAAACTGGTCAACGGCTTTGGCGTTGGTTCGACCTCTGTTAGTTTGATTCTCATTGGAGTCAAAAGAGTCGCGGAAGATAACGTTGACGGTGCTTCCAGTATCAACAAGGATTCAGGCGACCACTAAGTCGCATATGACCAGGTCAATGACGAGAAGATCGGTGTGCGGTTGGTCATAGCCGAAAGTTTCGGCCTCCTCAGAGGCGATTACACCTCTTGGAGTATCATGCAGCGGCGTCAGCCAGTTTGAGCTTGTCTCGGCTTTCCGTCAGTAAGACTTGATGGACGAGATGGTGTCGCTGCAATATGGCGACTCGCCAATGATCATGTTGACCCTCCGGCGGTTAGCATCGTTTCCTCTTTTTTCTGGTCTGGATACTCCAGAGAGCTCTCCTGCGAGCAGTTTTACAGCCAGTCTTGCACCGCGAACTTTATAGTTCATGATCGAATGACCGCGGGTCTGGTGAAAGTCTGGAAGGCATTCTCGTCGTATCTCGAATTCCTTGTCCACGTATTCCCAGTGGTTTGCCAGCTGGTTCAGCTCGTCGTGTGTCGAAATGGTTCGGTCGAACCTGCTCGTAGTGCGGTTGATGCGGTTTTTGCTGTTTTTGCGGTTTTTGCTTAACTTAGGCAATTGTGTAATCGGAGATTGTTTTGCTCGTTTTTCCGAGATGACAATTTCCAAGTTTGTAAGAATCGTAGAGTTCTTACGAGCGTTTTGAACTTGTTAGGCATGTTTGGTAGAGTCAGGCGGAACTTTAATGGCCAAAAGTCCAAATGTGAATTGTAAAACGTTTCTTATAAGTATGTGGAGTAAGTTTTCAAATTCTTTACTCACATCTTCCACATAAATTCTCTAAGGATCAAGAGGTTTTCCCTTCTCCATTTTCTCTGAATCTTTCTTTCTTTTGATTGCTCAACATGTCTGCCTAATGGAAATCTTCGGATTATGCTCATTCGTCAATCTTCGAATTGAGTGATCTTTATTCTCCCAATGGTTGCACGCTTCCTGAACCGGTCTTTCTGCGTTTTACTGCGAGCAAAAAAGAAATCAAGGAATACCGGGAAGCTTTGCTTGTTGCTGGCGTACCCCCAGCTAACTTCTGGGTTCCAAAGAAGGGTACACTTCAGAGGGACAAAAAATGTCTGAGCGCGAGTAATTCTCGTTCCCTTGAGAAATTGCGGAGTTCTCGCATGATTCCGGACTCGGTGCTGTTTTGCCTTCCCGAACGGGGTCAAGATGCTGAGAATCCGCCCCCAGGTTACTTCACGTGCTACGAGGCCTACTTACTCAACTGCCAACTATGGCTCCCCATTCCGCGAGTCATTGTTGAGCTCTTGGATCGGTTTGAGTTATCGATCAGCCAGCTTTGTGTCTCCACGCTGCAGCACCTTATTGGGATTTTGGTGCTGGGCTATGAACGTGGCATGTCTCTATGCGTGGACTATCTCGAGGCCATGTTGCACCCCATGCGTGCGAGCGGGGGTTATTTCTACTTGTCTCCGTGATCGAATTTGTCGGTTATTGAGAAGCTCGCCTCGAACGAACACGAGTGGAAAGATTGGTTCTTTTACGTTTGGATCAAGAACGCATCGGTGGAAAAAAGTGGTATTTATTTTCTTAGGACCAATCGGGCGACAGAAGGTACTTAGACTGCGCATTACATTTCTTGTTTTCCGTGTTCTAATCTTTGTGCTAGATTTGTGCTTTGCAGTGTCTAACCCCTCCGTGCCGTTATTCGAAGATCTTTTGTTGGTTAAGAGTCTTCTTCGCGATGGTCCACTTTAGTGGGGACGCTTTTCTCTGAAGAGAGTTCGTCGCGCCAATGCTTATTACTCTTCCGGTTTTCTTCAGAGTGATCGCGTCGAGGTCGAGGCGGATGATGATTCAGAAGCGAGGGAGAGGTCTAGATCTCCGCAGGAGAGAGACATTTCAATTGATCAAGGTCACGCGTTTGACGCAGATCTCAATGTCGAGGATTATATCGATTTCACCATTCCCTCGTCCGAGGTTGATCCGGAAGGGATGCCAGATGAGATGGTGGCCGAGATGCCGGCTGAGTCGCCGTTCGTGAAGGCGTCGCGTCTTATCAACAAGGTTTGTTTTTGCCAATTTTTGCATTTGTTTTGCGTGTGGATGGATTTTTTATAAAAGACTTCTCTTGCTTCGCAGGGTCTTCGCTTTATGAAAGAAGCGGTAAGAGCAAGTGATGCAGAGATTCATAAGGCCAAATCTCGGGCTGAGACGGCGGAGATGGAGGCCACTCGCCTTAAAGAAGAGATCAACGATAACGTTTCCCGTGCCCAGGGAATGGCTGAGAGCAAAATTTCCCGTGTGAGGGAAGAATATGAGGCCGATTCTCGTCGTGCCATCGATTTTTCTGATACGAGAGTTCGTCGCGCCCATCGAGCGGGAAAGATACAAGTTGCCGCGGAGATGATGGCTCATCGTGAACGGTTTGCACCTCAGTACATGGAGGCCAAGGATGCGCAAAAGACCAACAGCGATTTTCGCGAACACCGTGGTATAGTTGGCAGTTTACAACTCACTCAGATTGCGAAATATTCGTATGAGGTGGTGTTTGCCAAGCAGAAGGCGCGCTTGGCTAAACGAGAGAAGAAAAAAGCCGAGCTTCTCGACCTCGAGGCACGAATGTGGGATCACTGGAACCCTATCGTGGTGTCGCTGGATTCAGTCGAGGTTGGGACTGAGATCCCGTACACGAGCGGCGAGGTTGATCCTGACGCTTGCCAGATCTCGGCGTCTGGGTTTTATAATTTTGATGGATGATGCAGTATGATTTCATTGTTGTAATGTTTATCGGGACTGGCCGTTGGTGGGTTTGAATCCCTGCCGCTGGGCGGTGTGTATTTGAATGATAAAATATTTATGAAATATTTCCCAAGTATGAAATATGTGTTTCGTTTAGATGTAGTGGGAAGAGTACGAGTTGTCGCCTCGCATCTAACTCTTTGTGTAGATCGTCCGGTTCGTTTACTTGGAATTTTTCGATTTTTACGAGTGTTTAGATGTGGGCGAAGAGACATGCCTTTAGGATCTCAATTCATGCCTTGAGACGTAAGAGGCCAGTCTGCTGGGTTTAGGCAAGACCTAGGTTTACTTTCGGATTGAGGCTGTGCATG
>JABAYD010034520.1:0-19181 GCA_014822095.1 Diplotaxis tenuifolia
TGTTTTCTTGTAGTGTTCTATTTATGCTTAACTTAATAATTATTAAATATATAGATAACCTAACATTAAGGAACTAATAACTAATATATTTTTTATAAGAAACTAATTAATTCAATTTATTTAGAACGAAATTTAAGTAACTAATCGGTTATATTTTATTTATTAATAATAAAAAGTTAAATAAGCCTACTATTTGGATATAGCATGTGTACGTTAATTCAACTATAATAAACAATTTCGTCAAACCTTCGCCAATACATAATAATATAATTATCATAGATAAAGTCTTAAAATCACATATATATATATATATATATATATATAATTTGTTTGATAAAATAAATATTAATTAATAGCTACTACTAATATTTAATTATATGATGAAAAATGTTATTATTGATATTTTTAAGATTATAATTTTACATATTATTCCAATAAACATATAAAATATTTATAACATATAAAATTAATTTAACAAAAAATAAAACAAAATTTAAGTTATGTTTGGGCGTTCAAATACCTATAATGACATCGATCGAATATTTTGAATCAGTGTTTATATCACATCATAGGTGTCATAATTTGTAAGTATGCATGTTTGCAAGTATGGATCAGATTCAAATATAACACGTCGAGTTTGGTTCTAGTTTGTATATATCTCAAAATCAGTAAAGTAACCATATATCGTTTGGATTCATGTTATATTTGTTTGGAAATCTAAAATTTAAAACCAAAACAAAAAAAAAATATTTTTATAGAATTGGATATTAAAGTACTTATTTAAAATTTAAATAAAATATTTTAAATATCATTTCAAAATAAAGATAGAACTGAATATTTAAAGTAGATTATGTTTCAAATATTTATATTTATGATCAATTTGGACTTTCAAATCGATTCAGATTTTTTCCAGGTTTTTTGTTTTTTGGATTATTCGTTCTTTGGCTCATAACACTTCGTATTCGGATATATTTTGTACCACTTTACCAAACTTATTTTGTTATATTTTACATTTTCGACCGGTTACATATCCAAAACTTTTTGTTTATATTGAGCTCAGACGTAAAGTTATAGATTTTATACACATGCTACTTTATCTAAAACAAAAATGCGATCGTAGAAAAATTTCACTGAAAAATTATCCCACACTTTTAAAAATACTATGTTTGATGAAATTAATGAACTAAACAAGTCTACCCCACATTCTACTTATATAGGAAATGCGATTTATATAAAGTTTGCATCAAACATAAATTTGCGCTTGAAAATGCGGATCAAAATCTATTTACTACTTAATACTTTTACTCTGGTTTGAACGAAAAGTCCCTCAGCTGGAGTGAAAACCGTAAGTGACAACTTAAAAAAAAAACATTATTGATTTACATTTTGTTAAACATTTATTCATTTTTATAATAATAATGATCTATTTGTATTATTGCATACCATCAAATTTATATATTTCATGTTATGTTGGTTTGATTTTCATGATATTTTTATGGTGAATCAAATTGAAATGAGTTTATAAATGGAGGTTTTACCATTCCACATTCAAAATTGAGAATACATGCGTCGCAGAAAAATATTCAGAAAGGGCTAAATATTATGTTTTAACTCTTATATGATAACCATATATATATATATATGTTTGCTAATTCAAATGATTTTATTCTACAAGAGTTCTGAACAATGAATAATCCAACTCCTTAAGACGCAGGATTACTCACACAATCAGGGTTTCAGACTCTTGTTAAAAAAAAAAGGGTTTCAGACTCTCTGTTCCGTGGAAGGCAAGTTGTAACGTGAATGTTGAAGACAAACTATCTCTAGTGAAAATCTTCAGATTACGTGTTGTTTTCGCACATAAACTATCAATCTACTTCAACACCACAAAGTATGGTACAAGACATTGCTTCAAGCAACAAATAACTCCAGGAGCTCGCAAATTTTATCAATGATTTTGAACAAATGAGAAAAACACCCAAGTTTTAAGAGTTATATCGTTTGGTGATCTTCAACGAAACAGTTGTTTTACAAAGATAATGATCATTTTACAGTTTTATGTTTTGTTTCAAAAGTAAGACCTAAAACTCAAATCTGATTCTTGGAGTAGAAATGTTTCTATCACACGACTGAATCTGATTTTGGGGACGTTTGATTATCTACCATGTGTATACAAAACAAGAACATTTCGAGGAGCCGATGAGGCAAGACTAAATAAACATCACATGTTTCCCACAACGTATAAACTCAACCAAAACATCTATCTATATATGATATCAACTGTACATGTTATACATTCCAACATGCAAAAGCTTCACTTAACAATAACAAGAAGACATCACTGGGGAATTAAAGCAGCACAAAACCTCAACGATATTCAAGAATATGAATGTGGACGGAAGACTAACATAAAAGCATGACGCAAAGACAGATTCATAATAAAACCGAAGAAGAGATGACAGTTAAGGATAACCGAAGAAGAGATGACCCATAACACCATACTTATGCAGTAAAGAAGAACCACACTTCTTAACATCAAAAACCAACCTACCCTAATCCATAATAAAGAACCAAGCACAATCAAAACAGATCAAACTTAAAGAAAACAATAGCATAGAAAACATTAAGGCAATCTCAAAATCCGATAACAATGCTTTAAGGTTCTTGAAACAGAGACAAGAAAACGAAAAAAAACATTATCAGGAATCTCAATCTCACCCTCCTGAATCTCGTGCTGAAGATCCTTGGGATCCTTCCCATCAACAGTGCACCCAACAGACACACAAGTCCCGAGAATCTCCCTCACAGTCCCACTAAGCTCCTTAGCAATGGACCTAGGCCTCATGATCCTAGCAATCTCAATCACATCATCAAACGAAATGTTACCATTGTGCTTGATGTTCTTCACCTTCTTGCGATCCCGCTCCGGCTCCTTCAACGCCTTGATGACGAGAGCAGCCGCAGACGGAACCACCGTGACCTTAGCCTGACGGTTCTGAACCGTTAGCTTGACGGTGACGCGAAGCCCTTTCCACTCTTTGGCGGTTTCCTTGGCGATATCTTCTCCGATCTTCTTGGGGGCGAGACCGAGGGGACCGATCTTGGGAGCGAGGGAACTGGCGGCTCCGACTTCTCCTCCGGTTACGCGGACGTAGACGTCCACGATCGCGGTTGGGTCCATCTTCGGAGGCATTGTTGCTGAGTGTGCGGCGCTGTGAAATGAATTTTTCTTAGGGTTTTGTGGTAGGAGAGTGGTGGCGGAACCTAGTTGTTTATATATGATAGATGTAGTAGATTACTAGTGTAACGAGCCAGCCCAAATATATATATGGGCTTTAAAGATCTTACTAAAACAAACAAATGCGTATGTAGCGCTGCTGCCACTCATTTATATGTTCTCGGGGGTTTTATTATCTATTCCAAATTGAACCGATATAAGTGTATATATCGATTCGTTTGGTTGAAAATCCAAATATTGGTGTGTAAAAAGTTGGGTTTAATACGGGTTTACGTGGTTGCTACGTAGAAGACCGATCGACTCTTAAAATACCGATTGAGTTTTGAAATTCGCTGATCGGTTCGTAGCTTTAACCGGAAATTGAAAATTAGGTTCGACCGATTCGGTTCGGTTCTTACAGAATGCTCAGCAGCGCTAATTGCAGTGAAAAGATCTCCGTTGAAAATGTCGGGAAAGAAACCGCCTGTAGTCTTGCCGGAACCCGCTACCTCGGCGCTTCGTCGCTCGGCGAGGCTAATCTCTCTGCAAAACCGGAGAAAGATGTAACAGGAATAATGGTTTACTCCCAATTATCCTTTTGGTTTAGTTTTATAATCTTTGGTTTAGCTTTCTGGTTTAATAAACATTATATGTAATCTCTTTCTCTTTACGAGAATAATAAATCAAACATTAAAACAATCTTGTTAAACCCTAATCCTCTGATCATCATCTTCATCATTCACCATAGAAATAGAAATCCTTGTTCTAGAGATGATCCTTCTTCCTCAGTGATCTTCTCCTGGGCTTCGGATCCTCGGGGGGGTTTCTAGGTTGGATTTATCTTTACCGTTACAAAAGATCTGAGCTTTGACTCAGAACCGCCACCGAGGAAAATCCTATCTTCGCCGAAGCGGTTTCTTAGAGTTTCAAATAGGGACTGCAAAGAGAAGAAGCCTTCTCGGGTGAAACACACCAATATTTCGTGCGCTTTTAACTCTGAAACGGTCTCTTCAATCTTCTTCTAGTGAGGGAGAAGCAGGAGGTAACAGTGTTTAGAGTAGATGTAGTACGAAATTAGCTTCCTTTGAGAAAGCAAACTGTTTAGGAGATAGTGAGTGGGAGATCTAGGGATAATAGAAGTACAAGTAATGATGATGTGTATGTACTAGTAAGGGAAAAGGATGAGACTTGAAAAGCGAAGAGATAACAAGGATTGAAGATAAAGAATGAGCGAGGATGGACAGAGGAGCTGGAGTTAGCTTTACATAGAGCTTTCTTGACAGTGAAGCCAAGTCCTCACTTCTGGAAAAAAAACTCAGATCTCACCACTGCTCGATCACGAGTCAGGAAGAAGACAAACTTATCACCACTTGCCCAGTTTTCACTCTCTGCAAGCAAACTACTACTGAAAACTTAACTCAGCAAAGGCCAAGCCACGAGGCAACAATCTCTCAAAGAAAGCAATCAGACATTTACTTGAGAAGGAAAGTCATAAGACCTTTCAGAATCCTTTCTCTCAACTCCAACCGAGAGAGGAAAAGTATTCCTAGAGAGTCCAAAAGATCAAGCAAATCTGGTTAGCCCTCCAGTGCTTAAACAGATTAAAAACAAGGCATTCCATGAGAAGTACGTTGATCATCTCCATAGGATGTAAGCTAAAAGAAAAGCAGAATCTAACCGACTGGTGGGAAAAGAGAACATAAGACCTTTAAAGATGCTCTTTACTTTGATGTACAAGATGCAATCCAGAAGCTTAAGAGTCTAGAGACTGATAACTCATCCAGCTCTTCAGAGTTTTGCTATCATCATGGAGAAACAGACGAAGAAGAGTCTCTAACCAGATCGTTTCGTTTGCTACCATTACTGTGAACCTTATAGTCTTTTAACCATAGAGACATAAAATGCTTGTTGTGTGAGTTTATAGCATAGTCAGATCTTCTATAGACAACAAAAGTTGATTGATTCGTTTTGTTTGAGATAAAAGACCAAAAGCATTTAACTTCATTGGTGGTTAAGTTACATAGGAAAGTGGTTCATACTAACATAAACATATCAGAGGTAAAGAAAGTAGTCGATTTACACAAAACAGTTTCCTCCTCTCAATGGAAATTTTACTTCTCCTAATCAAAAGTTTTCTAAGATCTTGAAAATATGTTTTCCTTCCTGAAGTTAAGATCTATCTTGAAATCTCATGACATTCTTCAATAACTATAGTTATATGTTTTTATAAAGATCCTGATTTAATCATCAGTCTTCAGAAGAGTAGCCAATCCGCTCAATCTCCCAGCAAAGCTTAGAAGCAACACTTTCATGGCAAGGTGAATACTCCTGTAAAACAGACAACAATAACACATGTTATATCAGAAACCAGTTTCTTTCTTTTGGTTCCATAGTAATGTTGATTGGTAGGTTTACCTCAAGCTTCTTTACAAGCTCCTTAGCAGTTGGTGCAGAGATTATAATCTTGCGTGCGTTCGGACTGATGAATCCTTCCTCAACGGCTTTGTCAATGAAAGAGAGCAAAGAGTTGTAGTATCCATCAACATTAAGCAAACCCACCTGCATTAAAATCAATGATGATTAGTTTTTAATGACTTTGGGTTCCAAATTATCCACCAAAGTTTATGAGGATCATAGTGAATGCATCCTACTTACTGGTTTGTCATGTATCCCAAGTTGAGCCCATGTTATGACCTCTAACAGTTCTTCAAGAGTTCCATATCCACCTGTAAATTTCAGAAGCAGGAAGAGATTATAATCTCTACACATTATTATTACTATTATTTGGTATATTCAATGCTTCTCTGTTCTCTGACTCTATTTAAATATGGACATGATTACAAAAGCAGGGTCTTATTGAAGAACAGGACCACCCTATATGGGCAAAACATGCTTTTTCTAGGACTGTTTATGTTTTTGTCTTTATACATGAAACAGGTAATAAAAAATTAAGACTTTGGTCACAGTAACACTATCCAACAAGCTATATGGAGTAAGTACCTACCTCCCAAGTATAACGCAAATAACAAAGAAAGATACAGATCAAAGATAAGAAGATTGGTCTCATTTTCAGTGCTAGATGTGGATGGGTCAAGGTTTCTTTATCTATTTACTTTTAAAAAAATTGTCCATATAAAAACTCAAAATCATATAGTACTTTTTAAATTTCAAACTTAAAAGAATGTATACAGCTTGAGTTTGACCAGGAAATCATGTTTTTACCAATGTTTCCTCTTCCCTCTTCTTTTGGCAACACTAGTCAAAAGAGTTAAACCCTTTTCGGTGCTCTTTTTTTTTAATCAGCATTATTATTCTTTTTTACTACTAGTATTAGTTTTCCAGAATTAAGAAGTTACAAAGCCTAAAAAGATGCTAGTTAGATCCTTAAACAAGACTGTCACTACACTGTGACCTGTTTAATCTCACATAATCATTACTTATATGGAGAACTGAAACTTGTAAGAAACATTTACATGGAGAAAAGAAAGACTAAAACTGATGGGACTTTGAACTCTGCTTTTCTTTGATGCATATCTGCAACTGCCCTTACTTCTCCTACTGTTTCACCGGTCAACTACCACAAAAGAGAACACCATTTAACCAATAATCTTGAGACTTTAAGTAAAACTAAAAGCATGAAAGAAAAGCAGCTTTACACTGTTCTATGACCAGAAGCAATGATGGCAATGTAAGTAAATTGGATTATTTAAAATTTCATTACAAGACTTAGCTATCAAGCTCTCCATCTCACTTTTTTCTTAAGGCTACCATTGGGAACTACTTTTTTAATATAAAAAGGGCTTATAGCAAGAATACCTCTCTAGGCATGAGTGTCTTGGGAATAACTCTGCAGTAAAATGACAACAAATATGAGAAAAAAAGACAGTTAATAGTATGTTTTAATCTAAACTGTATCCTCAAGTTTCTGATAAAGCAACTGGATGAAGAGATCACCCAATAACATGACGACCACCGTCATGAACAGCTTGTGAAACCAAACCCATCAAACCTATGCTTCCACCTCCATAAACAAGATCAATATTCCTTGAAACCTGCAAAAGCAAAAAAAACAGAGGAATCTTCTCAGCCATTTTTGTTAGATAGATTGATAAACGAGGTAAGAGCATGAATCAAAACTAAAGATACTCCCATTTGTACAATCTTATATATGCAGACATAAAAGATGAATATGATCAAAAAAGAAAAACTGAGGTATCAAAGAAGCACAAGTTTCACATGTGAACAATACTTTTTAAGGTTTAATTACTTGTAAGTTTATATCACATTAAAGCGTTTGAAACAGAACAAAACAGAGGCACATTTGCAAAAAAAAAAAAAATCAGAGGACGAACAAAAGTATCTACAAACATCTGGTTAACATAAACAGTAAACATAGATCGAGATACGTATGTAATACCAATTCGTTGCCTAGTTCCACGGCAGCATCTTGGTAACTAGTCTTCTTGCCTTGGCTGCTTCCACAGAAGACACAGATTCTTCCAAACTTTGACTTTTGAATGGTTTCAGTGTTCACCTCCATTGATTAAGCAAATAAAAATCTAATCTTTTTGCCCCAAAGAAAACAGAAAGTTAAAAAGTTTTGGGTTTGCTTCATAAACGAGAGGTACACACCGTACAAGTGTCAACGAAGAAGCATTATAAATACAGAATGCGTCTTCTCGTCATGCTTATTTATTTTTTGAACGTTTTATTTAATCGTGAAAAATAATTTTATTAAAGAGTTTTTCTTTGTATTTACCGGATTTTTCACATGTGAGAAAATTTAGAGCGCGCGTTGCATCCACCAGCACATACAGATCATGTTGGCACGCGTGGACCATTTACTTGTGTTTCTCGTTATTTGTTTTTTTCTCTTCCACTTATTTTAGCTTTCCTCATATCCCGTTACGAGTATATTCTGAACATATAACATAATCGTCATCTACTAATTCCAATGAGTTTGGAACCGGAAAAACCATGTATAGATGTTTAGTTGAAACTTGTGTGAAACAGTAAGAGAGAAAATATTACATACGTGAGGTATTAATGGAAGTACATCCAAAAATCTGACAAAAACTTGCTCAATAAAGTAAAGTATACGTATGTGTCTTAAACATTATCTAGTTAATTAGTTTCTAACTTTCTTTCCAGTTTCATCTATGCTAATAAGTGGTTGATAAAGTTAGAAAGTACTATTTCCTCAAACCGTAGTTTCTAAATGTATCATTTTAATCGTAAGCGACATGAACCTTAAAGCCATATAACATTGATTAAATATTTAACACAACTAGTGAAATATATTTTGCCAAAAAAAAAAAACTAGTGAAATATACACAGACAGTTATTGTTGCGAAAATATTTTCTTAACTTATCCGTTAATAGAAAACTCTAACGGGAAACTGAATATTCAAAAAGTTACTCGATAACCATTTATATTGAATTTTAAAACCATATACTTGAGAAGGTAATATTCCTTGAAGTCTTCTTTTATTTTCATAATGATATTTAAATTTGTCATGCAAAATTAATTGGAAGTGACAAAGAAAAAAATCTTTAGACGATTAAAGAAATTGATTTAGATATAAAGCTACTTCACTTTTTGATTCCCTTTTATAAGAAACCAAACAAAATTTTCATTTTCGACATGGAAATTAAAAATCAAATTTCATTGTCATTTGTCTACATATATCTGGACATGTAACATGGGTCCAAACGTATTTTACTTTAACTCTCTGATATTAAATGAAAGTGTGATCAAACTAGTGATGAATAAAGAAAACAAGTAATAGACGGACATGTAACATACTATATAATATGAATAGTTAGAGATGATGATGATGATGTCTGGTTATGGTTACGGAGCACTGTGCCATTGATGATTGAAATATGAAACACAAAGCAATCGAGTTATGGTTTTTATTCTCAATGTAGTCTCGTTCACCCTCCCTATGTAGTCAAACTCCTAACTGTATCTCTTATTCTAAGCATCAGACATAGACTATTTATCTACACCTTCCCTATAGTTTCGTTTTATATAATGTTCTGTATAGGACAAGCCCTTGCAGCCTTGCCCATATCAATGTGCATGTGGATAATGGATTTCTAACTAATGGCTATGTATTTTTTTTTTTGAAACACCACTAATGGCTATGTCTATATTGTTTATTTAAAAAAGAGCACGCATGATATAAATAATATATAGCATGGACTATATATGGATTTACATAGATGTTTTATTCAGTATGCTACTAAAACTGTTGTCTTCTGACAGTTAACCCATACTCATATACTAGTACTTTAATTGGAGAGTTATGTATATATATAGTGTTTCAAAAAAGCGTGTGATAATCAATTAAATTAAACAAAGGATTTTTTGCAAAATAATTAAGTTAAACAAAGGAATTGCAATCCCAAGAACTCAGTGCAAGCTGCCTTGGGAGATTTATATGTTGGTGTGTTTAGAGATTGGTTGCAAACAAATAATTCTTGAAACCATTAATGTGTATTTGTAATCTGCATGCTTGCATGCGCATTTAACTCTTTTATTTTGTTTTTTATTCCACCCCATATTCCTCTTGGGTTTCTCACTTTCAAACCTAATTTATAAAACTATAATAATCGTCCATGATGAAATTGTAAAACGACATAATGAGCTTACTCTCGATGTACTCAACATACATTTGTTACAGTTCTCAAATGCATGTGGATAATAGAAAGAAGAAAAAAAATCATTTGCTTTCTGCTTAATTTTTTTTTGTAAAAAGGCTTGATTTCTGTTTAATTGCATAACAAAAGTTCTCCTTGGATACGCGAGAACAATATCACTCGGTTAATTTACTCCACAAGGACTGCAGTAAATTCAGTTGTTAAAAATGTGCTCTTTCCGTTTTAATGTAAAAAGTTTTATAAAAAAGGTGTTGCAAACTGCAAAGTATAAGTGTTTTCGTACTGTTAAAATATTCTTAATTTTATTGAAATTGCTTAATGTTTTACTGCATTATTTATTATTGGTTAACTTACTTTAAATTTATATTATTAATAACAGTTTGTGCTCTTCCCGTTTAATGTAAAAAGTTTTATAAAAAATGGTATTGCAAAGTATAAGATGTTTTGGTACTGTTAAAATATTTTTAATTTATTTAAAATTAGTAAACCAATAATATTTTACTGCATTATTTATTATTGGTTATCTTACTTTAATTTATATTATTAATATTATTTTTTCAGAAAGATAAGTTTATATTTTTTTTTGTATCTTCAGCCAAAACATCATACAATATAATATGAAACAGAGGAGGAATATAACATGATAATAACCTAGTGTGTAGATAAAGTGTGTGTGACGCAGAATACATATGAAGCTAGCAGGAGACAGTAAAAAGGCTCCTCACAATCTAATTCATTTAGACAGAAAGCGTTACTTTTTCTTGTTGATAGAAATTTAGGTCCAACAAATTTATTGAGATCAAATTAAACTGCTCTTAGCCTTAATAATCTATATAACTATAACAGTACACGTCTTTAATAAACTGTATTATCTCTACAGATGTATGTTTATAATAGTTTTAATGGAATCATTCTATAATGAAGACAAGAAGGAAGGAAAGGCCTAACTTGTAGGCAGGAAGAGTGGTGGAAGTATGATGGAGAAAGAGCAAAGTGACATTTATTGTTGTTGTGTTCTTTATTTTTGAGACATAATCGTCCATTAATTCACTTCAATGTTCCTTCTCAGCTTTCGGTTATTGCTATGTCCCATTTGTTTTTAACTTTTCCTTTAAATTTTTACTTTTCTTCAATTTATTTTCAAGACTAATGACGTCAAAGTTATCCTTCGTCGGACTGACCTTAGACCATACGAAGCGAAAAATTTGCCACAGACCCCTAATTTTTTTTAAAAAAATTACATGAACATAGATATCTAAAAAAGAGATTTAACTTTTTTTACATAAAAATCGCCACAGTCCCACATAATCTCAAGGCGGGTCCTGTCCTTCGTCGCGTAACATCCGCATGATAGATACAAGGTTTCGTCATTAATTTGGCATTACATGATTAATCAATATTAGGGCTGATCTTTCTATCATGATACTTGGCTTTGGAGAACGGGTTTAGTTCAGTTAAATTTGTTAAGCTGGTTAAGAGAAAAAGTTAGTTACCACTAATATGTTAGTTTGTTAGCTGACTAGGGTGTTAATACGAGTGTGAGTGCCTATAAAGTATTAAGATGAATAGTTGTAAAGTTGAACAATCTAACAACACAATACAAACGAGACTAAATAAATATTGAAAATCTGTTTTGGAAGCATAATTCAACAAAGAGAAAACTGCAAATGAAGGAAATATTTTTTTAACAAATGTGGTTTATACAATTGACATAAGCTTGACAGAAAACACACTTAGTCAGCTCAGTAATTGTGTATTTATCCTCATAATATTATAACATACTGTACTAATGAATTTCCTTATGCTATTGTGGTCACACCTTCGGTTCAAATCCGTCGAGTTGTGAACGAGTGGTATCTAATGGGGTTAGTATCAGTTGTGTCCATGGCCAAACCTTTAGAACTATACCATTGGCTAGGCCCATTTATTGAATATGTAGTATGTAGCAAACCGAACCATATGATGCTTTATGGATCAACTGTGCACACTAATCTATTCTTCCAATTGGGTAAGAACCGCTCAGTAACTGTTCACAAATTACAAAAGAAGAACTTCAAGGTTTTAGGCAAACCTATTGTTGATACTTTATCGATAATAAATGAACTAGATTTTGATCCACGCTTGAGAAGCGCGAGTTTTGTTTTGGTTGTAACAAAATATATCAAATGATTCGATTTCTATTATTTGATAGTTTTATATGTGAAATTATCGAAATTTTGATCTGCGCTTCCGAAACACGGGTATTGTATCATTTCCAAGTCGATGGATAAATTGTATAAATCACTTTTGGGCTGTTTTGTTTAGTTGGATAATAGCATTGCACTTTTTATTAGACTTTAAAATTACGAAATTTATATTTTTTTATCTCAAAAACTAATGTTAATTGTTTTAACAAAAAATATTATGATATTAAGGTTCCTTATTAAAAGATGTACGAAACCTAAAGTCTTTATTCTTGCTTTGAATTGATAGTGGATTACAAATATTATATTTTTAATCTAATATGCTAAACATGTTGAGTTATATTCATTCTTTTTAAAAACAAAATGATATTCAATACTAACAATTTGTCACCATTGAAAATTCACAACCTTCAACAATCACAACAGTAATATAATTTCAAAAATATAATCATGTTTATTCTCCTCTATACAATACATAACTTCTACTACACGATTTCTAATATATTGTATTAATATATTTGCTTAATAATACCAATATATATTTATAAGTCAAATTAATTTAGTTTTCATTTAAATCATATTTTTAGAACAGTTCAAATATCATAAGGAAATAGATAACTACACCTAATATTGTCACATTATTATGATATATTTAACAATAATAACCTAATAATTCAATAATTAAATATTAATAACCGAAACCCAAAACTTGTAAATCATAGAATTATATCACAATCTAATGACTAAAGACTTAATATTATAATCACACTAAATCATAAATTTAGCTAACCAATACCTAATAGGATTATAAACAATCACAACAATCTAACAAACTAAAAGATAAATCAAAATAATTAAGAGATAATTAGATATAAACATAAACTGACGATTAGCATTAAACATCAAATTTAGATTAATACAAAAAACATTAACAGAAACTGGTTTTCTAAACCAGAGATTAAGTTCCTTCCACATACCCGAGATAAATTAAAACAAAATAAAACAAAACCAAACTATACTATTATAAAGTGAAAACATTTTTATTGAAGAAGATAAATACCGTTATTTAAGTTCATTTGCCTCTGGTATTTCAGGTTTAACAAACATCTAACTTACATCATAAGTATTTGAGATTTGGACCTCACATATAACCAAAAATAAATCATCAGCATTTTAGTAATTACTTCTGAAATATTTTTGAATTTTTTTGGTATTCAAAGAATACCTCTATATTGCCCTATCTTAGAAAATCTTAGAAGACATATCACCATGGCTTCTGTTTCTTGGCTAGCTATATGAACATTCTCAGCAAATTTACCACTTATCAACTGCAATTACCAGAATACATTTTTGCTATTGTAGAAGTCCCTACCATGGCACGATATATGTGTCGTAATCAATTTGTAACAGAAAATAACTGTGCCATAGATTCGTTAACAACACCAACTAATTAATGCTATCGTAAACTTACATTTCGGAGCATCACAAAAATGCTACCGTAGGGGGTATCTATGATTGCTGCAGTATACATAGCAGTTACGAATACGCTATCAAACATCTAATATAGCATATAGCCCGCGCTAACAATGTGCATATTTCTTGTAGTGACCACTAATAGAATTGCATATCACGGCAGCAAGCTAATAGCTGTATGAAGATTCTCAGCAGGCTTCTGTTGGTCTGTATGCTCAACCAGCAGCATACACACTAAAACTATCAATGTTCCTCTATACTCCGGCACGAATATGTTTTGTCAATTCAGGAATGTATGTCTTGTTACACGAGGCATGGATCTTAGTTTCCTACATAAACATTTAAAAAACAGTATCATTTAGGTTACTTTTACGAAATGAAGATATCTAAATAAAAAATATAGACAAAACGATAAACTTACATTTTCATCACAAAGGATTAGTTCCATGGTCTCTCCTATGTCTTTCATGAAATGTCTCCATGTATGAAGGATTTTGACTTGGAAGCGACATGCAGTCTTTCTCAGTTTTATATCGCTCAAGAAAGACAACTGCAAATTATTCTTCATTTTTGTTTTAGGTTTTTCAAGGAATGATGATTATAGTGGTTAAGAGAGGTTATATTTATAATAGATAGAGATGACATACATTTAGGTTACGCAAATGTAGGGCATAATATTTAGACAATTTTAAAAAATATCTCTTTCGAGGAATAAGGAATATTTCTTGAAGATATTTTGAATTAGTTAGGAAGTTTAAAGTGTAACAGTTAATGGTAATCCAACTACGGTAAGTTACCGAAATTTATGGAATCCAACAAAGAATAACTAACCACGATATTGAATGTGGTTAATCTATAAACTTGTAGATGAAACAATTTATTTATTTTAATTGGAAGATAATTATAAAAAAATAGGATCTGCAATATTTTCTATACAAAACATATCTCATCCATTAAATGTCACTATGAGAATGATGATATATTGACATATTTGATATCACTATATGTCATCTAACTATGGTTTATAAATACAGATAAATTTAGTGAGATATATTTCATATATGAAGAAAAAACATGAAATGAAGGACATTTGGATGGATTCTCCATTCTCAAATGTTTAAAAATTGTTTAGAGGTATGAAATAAATGATAGAAATAGTGGGACATTAATAAATGTTTGATATAGGAAGTCGATATAGGAAGAGAATAGAGAATCAGGTATATGTAATATGTGATATGATTTGTAATATATGTAATATAAAGTGTAGTATGAGTTTGTAAAGTATAGTCTTTGAAATATAAGGTATAGTACAACTATATGAAAATCTTAATATATAGAATATAGCAGTTAGAGTAATGTGAGTTTATAAATTATAGTCTTTGAAATATAAAGTGAGTACAACTATATGAAATATAGCATCACATCATGGTTAGAATAATATGAGTTTATAAAGTTGATATATAATTTATATACCAAAAAATGTCAAAAAAATTCTAATGTAGTCAATCTATAGATTGAAATCGTGTAATAGAAAATCTATAACACAATATAAATGTACGAAATATAGTATGAAATATGATTAGTAAACCGAGTATTTGTAATATGTGATATGATTTATAACAATCGTATATATATATATAGATGTAAGACCAAAAAATAAATTACCAAAATACCGTCAATGAGGTTCCAGACAACTTCCATCCGTAGGGTGCTTGTTTTTTAATAGTATAGATAATAACATTTAGACTAATACATTTATATTTTTCTTTAAAATAATTTTTTTAATCATTTCTATATTTTGAAAATTTGTTTTTTGAAAAGAATATATTGCAGTACCATTTCTATTTTTGAGTTTCTCAATTTTGAAGGAACAAATAACAAAACGCATTGGAAATGATCAGAAAATAAAAAAACAGACTTGCTCGGCTCTTAAGACTGGTTCACAGTGCATTTGCACGCGGTTCGTGGGCTGTACTCATAGTTTTTCTCTAGTTCACAGCATAAGGAATAAAGTAAAATAAAAGAAACAAAGTCCAAAAATCCTAACTAGTCTGCAAAGATAAAAGCAAAACATTCAAAGACCAAAACTCAATACATAAACAGCTTGTTAGTTAGTAAAGCTGCGCCACACCTCCAGAATCTGCATGTCTTTTAGACCAATGAAGTGGCATAGTCGCTCAAAATTGGCGCCTTGGTGGCCTAGCCTCAGCCTCCGAGACTCTAATCTGTCTTCCATCCAAATCCTATAAATTAGGAAACAAGATTGTGTATCAGAGAGTTTGCTTGCACTATACTAGAAACTGATGTGAAGAGAAATGATAACAAAACTTACTGCTCCATTCAAAGAATTGATGGCTCTTGTGACCTCTTGTGGAGAGCCAAGTGTCACAAACCCAAAACCCTTAGATCGACCAGTGTCCCTGTCGTAAATGACCCTGGCCTCTACAACTTTTCCTTGCTCACTAAACAAGCTCTCAAGAGCCATGTCATCCACACTCCATGAAAGGTTACCCACGTAAACACGGTCTGATGACCCTGAGCCAGAACCTGACCCAGAACCGTAGCTGGAACGCTCAGCACCGTAACCAGGACGTCCTGAACGTTGAGACCCGTAACCCGAACGGTCAGAACCGTAACTGGAACGTTCTGAACCGTAACCACCACTTCTTGGTCCTCTGGAGAATGACTCCTCTCTTTTAGGTGGTGGAGGGCCAGAGTTAACCCTCAAGGGTCTGCCTTCAAATTCCTGCAACGTTCATGTCCACACCATTAACAAAAACAGCCACAATGCACAATATCTAAAAGATCATATAAAAAACAAGTCCCATACCGTAAAAACAAAGGCTTAAATTCAACGATTGTCTAAGCAATTCATATCACCTACTGAGAAACAAGAACGACCCTATAAATAACATGAGAATCAGCATCTCATAAAATCCAAGTAACATGAGAGAAAAGAAAGCTAAGACACAAATAACATTACACACAAAGCCACGAACAAGAACATACAATACTCTATAATAAGGAGCAAAGATAAGAGTATAGAAGGGGACTAATCGCCTTACATAGCCATTAAACTGTTGAGCTGCTGCCTCAACTTCAGCTGCAGTGGACATAGTCACAAACCCAAAACCTCTGCTTCTACCAGTCACTTTGTCATAGATAACCTACAAAGCCATTTCATCACTAGTCAAAAATCATATCATCAAATGACTCAGAACCCATATTCAAGAGCTAATGGGTAATCTCTATTCCATCAGCAAAACCATAAAGCATCAAACTTTAGGAAGAAAATTACCTCAACCATCTCAACGTTACCGGCGCTTCCAAAGAGTTGAGCGAGCTGGGCGCTATCGACATTGAAAGAAAGGTTACCGACGAATAGTTTGAGGTCAGCAGAGAAGGAGCTTCGCTCCTGCGGCGGAGCATCGTCTTCAGCGAACATGTCGTCTTCCTCAACCTCGAAGTCCGAGGATAAGGCGACGTTTCTGACGAACCGCGACGGGGAGGAGCATTTGACGGCGGAGGAAGCGAAGAGATGGTGGGGGTGGAGTTTGAAGGAGAGTGAAGGAGGTAAGACGGAGGCGGACCTGGAAACGCAGAGAGGAAGGGATTTAGGGTTGAAGGAAGAGAGGGAGACGGAAGAAGCCGAGACAGACATGGTTATGTATGTCTCTCTCGATGTGCTTTCCGAAAAGGGGACGAGCTTTGAGAGTCGATATAATAAAGGAGACGAGCTTTTGATATTTATCCCCGAAATGAATCTCCCGTCTCTCTTTTTCTTTTCTGTAAAAAAAATATGCCCCAGCTTGGATATTTGTTTTTTTTTGTAAAATCAGCTTGGATATTTTATTTGGTTAATTTTCTCAAATAATCATTTTTATTTTCTCAAATATACATTTATTTTTAGGTTTTCAACACCGAAAAAGGATACTAAAAACGTTAACGAACAAAACATGTTTTATTGAAAATACAAAAACTTTAACTATTTCTTATTTATAGGTATACAAATATATATAAATAATAAAAAAATATGATTTCGAATTATATGTCTCAGATTCAAAATCTTTTCAAAATATTTAGTTTTCAAATTTAACTTTTCTGTTTACAAATTTTATTTTAATTATTCGAAAATGCTTGTTTAAACTATTTTAAAAAATTATATTTATTTATTTGTTTATTTGTTTTAACACTTGCGTATTTATTGAATCAAAGAAGTTACATAGTGAGAGATAATAAAATAAGAACGTTTGCAAGTTTGTCTACAACCTTGTTTAAGTTTCTCTTTGTCCACACAAGTTGTATTCCTTCAGGTTGATTCCTCCACTATTGTATTTCACTTGCCAAATTATAGCGAGCAAAATGAAGTAATCGATGCAATATTATTTTGCTTTCTTACAATCACTTTCAATAATCACCTTATTATAATGTGTTAGTTAGTTTAACAGTTCCTCGTTCAGAGGCAATCGCCTCACATCCTAAGAGAAATTTAAACAAAGTTTAATTGGTGACAGCTTGTCATGTCATGTGGGAGTGGTGTTAGAAGGTGAGGATTTGGATTCGAACATTGAGGTCCACGGAACGGGTTATCACATAATGCTTAAAGAAAAAATAATTAAAATTAGTGGATCCCATCAAAAGTTAATGATTCAATCTTAAAAATTCTTTAATAAAGATTTTGTTAGTGACTCCTTGCACTATTTACGGATTCCTACAACACGTGGCGGCCCGTGATTAATTGATATTTCGTTTTTTAATTTGGAAAAAAGAAACCAAAATAATTAAAAAAAACAATAATAATTTTTCTAAGGACTCCAATGAGTATCACCATTGGAAATGCTCTAAGGGTAATAGGATCGGAACGGGTGGTCTATCTCGTGTGTTCTCCATTGTATCTAAGCAACCCGTCATATGATGTGTTGCTCCGGTATCCAAGATCCATACACATTCTTCTTTCTTAGGTTGAGACGCTCAATAGTGGATGTTCATTTGTTGATTAACGTATGAACGATCTTCCATTGTTCGTTTGTAATACCAGTCATACCTAATTGATCTGCATCGGTAATAGTTATATTAGCTTGAACGTTGGAAGCTTTAAGTTTTGATTCAGTTATTGTATTAGCTCTTGGTAGTACGCTCTTCACTTGATTAGTAGCCTTCATTGATGTGTTACAGTTTTGAGTTGTGTTTCTAGTTCGGTCTTCCCTCCATTTAGGATAATCAATAATACACTACAAGAAAACTGTGCGATTATGAGGGAAAAAATCGTCGATATTCCGTCAAAATAAGCGAATTCCGAGGGAATTCCGACGAAAAAGGTCGTCGGATAAATCTCCTCGGAAAATCGCTTTTACCTCGGAAAATATCGTCGGAAAAGCCTCGGTATATTCCGATGAAAAACCGAGAGACAGAATAATCGGAATATTCCGAGGACTTCGTCCGTCGGAAATTTCCGAGGAAGTGAGTCGTCGGAATATTCCGAGGCGGTGTTTCCGACGACTATTGTCGTCGGAAATTTCCGAGGAACCTAGTCGTCGGAATATTCCGACGACATGATTCGTCGGAAATTTCCGACGACAATAGTCGTCGGAAGTTCGTCGGAAATTTCCGACGGAACCACTTCCTCGGAAATTGCCTAAAAA
>JABAYD010034523.1:0-11658 GCA_014822095.1 Diplotaxis tenuifolia
ATAAGTCGGGTACAAATCGGTTCTTATCGGGTCGGGTCTATTCGGTTCGGTTCTTTTCGGGTCCGGGTCTATTCGGGTCGGTTCTTTTCGGGTCCGGGTCTATTCGGGTAAAAGAAATTTAGACCCAATAGGTACTTGTAAATTTTCGGGTCGGGTTCGGGTCGGGTATTTTCGGGTCGGTTCCGGTTCGGGTCTTCGGGTCCGGGTAAAATGCCCAGGCCTAATTTGGCAGATTGAAAATAGTAGGGGAGACGTTCTACAGTGTAGTCATTACATGCCAGTTGAACGCCCTGAAGGAAAACCTTTACCCTGCGTAATATATTGCCATGGAAACAGGTACATGAACGTGTTTTATAAAGATCTATTTTGTGCTATAAACTATCATGAATATGAGTTATATATTTGTTAACTTTTGTATTTCATTTTGTTCTTTTGTTTCCTGTTGACCATCTTAGCATATTACTTAATGTAACTTTGTCATTCAGTGGATGTAGAGCGGATGATAGTGAAGCTGCATTTATGTTGCTGCCTTCAAACATCACAGTTTTCACCCTTGACTTTTCGGGATCTGGTCTCTCTGGCGGGGAACATGTCACCTTAGGTTGGAACGAAGTATGTGCTCCTTTAATCATTCTTGTCATATCTTCTACTCTTCAAAATATATTGTTCTTTAGAGTAAACACATTTGTCCAAATTTATTCATTATTTTCCAATTTATTATATCCATGTAACATTTAGAATTTTTCTAGTACCTTATCTATATGTAGACATAGTCCATTTGATTTTGGTCCGAAACCACTTTTTCTGTGTCTTTTTCTGCACCTACAAGTTCACTGGTTTTATGAGAGATTAGTGATCGTTCTTCTGAATATTGTTAAACTTGCTGTAAATGTTTGCAGAAGGATGATCTGAAGGCTGTGGTTGAGTTTTTGCGGCAGGATGGAAATATATCCCTGATTGGGTTATGGGGGCGTTCAATGGGTGCTGTTACGAGGTCCGTTCCACTCTCACTGAATAAGAGTATATTCATTTTCCCTTGTTGCATAAAAGCCTCAGTAATGGTTTGGAACTGTATCAATGAAAAAGTTAATCGTACGGCTGATTCATTATGCTGTGAAACTTTCAGTAGTTCTCAAGTGCTGAATATTTGCTCCGGTTATTTGCCATATGAGATTAAATGAAGTTTTAAAATAAGCAGTTTATTGTTACCAGAACTTGTCCCGACTGCTAAACTGTGATAGTATTGTCTTGAATCATCCTTTCTGTTACAGCTTGATGTATGGAGCTGAGGATCCTTCCATTGCAGGAATGATTTTAGATATCCCCTTCTCCGATTTGGTTGATCTGATGATGGAACTTGTTGATACATATAAGTTCCGTCTACCAAAGTTTACAGTAAGTAAATAATCTTTCTGGTGCTATTTGTTGACAAGGTTTTCCATATTTCTTTTATTTTATGATTCTAATCTCTTTCCACTGTATGTTCAGGTGAAATTTGCAATACAGTTTATGCGGAGAGCTATTCAGAAAAAAGCAAAGTTTGATATAACGGATCTGAACACCATTAAGGTTGGTGTTCTCTACTTAGTTGTGCCATTTATCTTGCGTACATGATCATCCTACTGGTTGGGAAAGTGTTTAATTGGAAAATGTATCCACTTACATTGGTTCATCTTTTATACTGCAGGTGGCAAAGTCTAGTTTTGTTCCAGTTTTATTTGGACATGCCTTAGATGATGATTTTATTCGCCCTCATCATTCAGATCTTATATATGAAGCCTACGTAGTAAGTTTCCAATTCTTGATAGCCTTTCCTCCTTCATCTTGCCCATTGTACATCTTATATGTTTTGCTTATGATTTATGGCAGGGTGACAAAAATATCATCAAATTTGAGGGAGATCACAACTCCCCCCGGCCTCAGTTTTACTTTGATTCGATTAATATCTTTTTCCATAACGTTCTTCGTCCTCCAGAGGTGGTGGGGCCGACATTCTATGACCCGTTAGATGAGTACTTAGCAAAGGTAATGTCATCCCGCACCTATGACTGTTTACTTTTTTTCTCTTATTTCTGCATCAAGAAACGTCAATAGTGTTTGTCTATTTATGTTCAGGGCAGTTGGAGCACTATGCATGACACAAATATTCCACAATCATCAGTACAGAAGAGTAAGTCATAGTAGTCTTCCTCATAAGTTTCTGTATTTGAGCTGAAAGGTGACTTCTTTTGTCACTATTCAGGTTTAGCCACGAGTAGCATCTCTGACGCAATTAATGAAGTCCGCGTGAAAAGACCCATGAGTCGCACAGATGTCAGTAATTCTTGACTAATCTTTTTGGTTGCTAATGTCTATTTTTAGGTTTGGATGTTCTGCTTTCCACAATTCTGGTGATAGCAAGTAAATTGCTCCCCTAGCGTTCCAGTTTTCATATGCCTTCAGTGCAAAAGTTTAGAACACCATCTCTATCTGATTATAGAACCTTACACAAAGATCATAAATCTTGTGAAATATAGTTGAGTCATGTAGTTCCTCCTCGACCAAAGTAAAATAGAAGGTGGTTATGGGTTGTAATTTTAAGCTTAGTTTTGATGGGTTCTTATTACTTTGTTCAGGTTCCTTCGAATGTCACATCTAACGGTTCTCCATCAGAAACTACATATTTATTATTTGCTTTTCTTGTGTTTATAATTACTAGTTACCATGTTTAAGTATATGGTTCATATAATGGTCGTTATATGAACAACAGTAGAGACAGATGTGTCATGGTGACTATCTTATATTGCTGATGTGGCATAATGATTTCGTTACAGGAAAAAGAGAATCATGATGGCCGTGAGAGTTCATCATCTCCTGATATGATAAGCTTTGATTTGTCAAATGGTGATCAGTACCGTCCTCACCTTGCGATGGCTTTAGATGATGGCCAATATCTGGAGTATCACTTAGAGAACATCCCATCTAATGCAGAGGAAGAAGAAAGGGTGAGATTGAAAAAGTGGTTATTCTAGTTTAACTAAACCTTCTAATATTGTCTTCTCATGTTCTATCGACATATCTCATAAATTACTTGGTTCAGATGCTTATGAAAGCGGTGATGGAGTCGCTGAAAGACTAGGAAGTGCAAAGTCTTGAGAAAGAAGAATCTCCTGAGAAGAGGGTTCACAGCAGCAATTCTTTTCAAACTGCACAACAGTCCCTTCTATATTGAGAAGAATCAACTTCAACTCAAGCAAACCAATCAGAGACTAATGATTCTGCTTCCAGCCCAGCAACATTACCATCATCGTCCGAGTCCAAAGCTCCAAACGGGACCTCGGGTTCTCTAGCAGCACCCGTAGATGCTTCTGTGCCTGGCTGCACTAGCCAGAAGGCAAGCGAGACCGGTGGTGACATGTCAGCAAATACAAAGGCCACAGTGACAGTTGAACGTACTAGTAGCGCACCAGGCAAAGTCTTTGATGGGTTAATACGTAAGTGGGATCTCAACTTCTTCAAAAGCAACAAATGATTAAAGTTAAATTTGATTTTGGAATAGGGTGGTGAAGTCAAATGATATGCATATATGTCCAAAACTAGCTTGTTTTGTTTTCGATGATTTGTTATGATAGGTTAAAATTGTTTGGCATTGGTTTATGATTTGATTCAAATCGTTGTGTTCATGGCTCTGCATTTTGTTTTTCTATGTATTTGTTTAAGTGTTCATTATTCTCTTATCCTTGTTACAAACATATATGATGATTCAATTATTCATTTGCAAGTACTTGTTGATCTCTTGTTTCTTGGGCACAAAAAGAAGTTGGTTTCAACTTAAGTTTAGATTGATGCGGGACTATACCGGTCCTGTTTTGTGTTGCTATTTGATAAGAGTTGAAGAGAACTGTATAAAACCTCAAACTGATTTTCTTAGACACCAAAGATTCTAGAATACACTGCTCAAGAGCATACCAAACTAACATGAGGAAGATGAGAGATTGGAGACGGCAACACATATAACATTTCTTCTTACAGCTTCTCAAGTCTCAATTACTTTTATTCAGTGTAAACCAAAGCTTAGACCATGCCAAAGTTTTCACTTGACATGGTTGATGAGCCAGAAGAGCATGTCCTTGTGAGCTTCCTCTGCAGATTCAACTTCTGATGGATCATTCTCATCGTACCGAACAGTCCAACCATGTTTGACTCTCGGGAATATCTTCACAAAACTTTTCACCTGCAACATCACAATTCGCTTGCTAGTTAGCCTGAAACAGACCAGATCCTAGAAACTGAAAAACAATAAGCGGAGCAAAGTACCTCAGGCTTTGTAGCTAAAACATGTTGGAATTGCTTCACGAGTTCAGGAGGAGTCACTTGATCGTATTCAGCTCCTAACACAGAGATTGGAACCTTGACCCCTGGTTCGATTACAGTCATTAGCAAAAAGAGGAGGGAAACAAGTAAATCATAGTAAACTATCTAATTACCTTTAATATCATCCACTGTAACACGAGAAGGATGTAACAAAACAACAGCTTTAATAAGCTCTTGCTTCGCCAGTTCCACTGCAACTTTTGCTGTGAGCAACAGCCAAGAGTGGAAGACAAAAGAGTTTTGTTAAAGAAAACATACAGAATATGGAGAAAATAATTTGTTAAGATGGGAGGGAAGAAGAAAAACCAAACTCACCACCCCAACAGAACCCTACTGCTCCAACTGTAGTTATGCCTTTGTTCTTCAAGGCCTCAACAACTGGCTTCGAGTCCTCAAAACCTTCATCCTACAAGATTCAATCCATGGACTCATTTCAGATGAGAATAAACGCAGAACAAAGATTTTGCAATCATCAACGAAAACAAACAAACAACAATGCATTCAAAAACAAACCCCGGGAACAAAGTCATCATGCAAAGGAAAAAAAAAACTAAACTGAATTGGAAAATACTTGATTGGGAAGAGGAAACTAACATGTCCGTGGTCTTTTATCCAGATGGGAAGTGGACGATCCTCATTCGCGGGATTATAGGGATCTCCATGGAAGAAGTCAGGAACCACCGCATAGAATCCAGCTTCTGCAACTTTGTCAGCAAGTTTCCTGTCTCACAGAATAAGCAAAAAACCAAAAGCAAGTTACAACATTAATGAAATTTATTTCAAGTAAAAAGAATAAAACCAAAAAAGAAAAAAAAAAGCTTAATCATTAATGGAAACATATGTCAAAACGTTCCTATACAATTAATGATCTAGAAACTAACCCAAAGAGACAAAAAAAAACTAACTCCCAATGACACTATGAAATCTTTTACAGAGCTTCTTCTGAATCTTTACAAGCTAAGCATCTCCAGTCACATTACAAAACCATGTCCTTCAGATAATTCTTGTAAGAAATCTAGTTTTGGAAACTAATGTTGATTCTTAGGATCTATTTACCAATCATCAAAAGTCATAATACACTTCATAAGCAATTAAAAGAAAAACATATCCACTTGGAACTCTAGTGAGCATCTCTACAGTAATACCTCAGTTGTGGAGCTTCATATCCTGCGGACCAAACAAAGAAAAGGAACCTTCTTTTTAGTTCAGAAAAAATTAATATTTTAGATGTTACAACTTTACTCACCGAAAACATGAGAGACAAGAACAACTGCGAGCTTTGATTGAGTGGAACCAGAGACGTAACTGTCGAGGCCTCCTACTTTCTCGACATGACCCGACCCGCTATTTGGATCCAGCTTAGGCGGGTTCTCCGTACACTGATGATCCGACATATCTTTCTTTCTTCGGAACCGACCCAAAAATCAAAAGGCTCCTCCTCCTCTTTAATAAAGTCAACACATTAATCCACACGTGCGTATCTAATCTTCCACCTAACAATTCACACGTGCGTTAACTAACATAAAAGGTAAAAACATAGTTAAACTTTAAAAGATTTGTATTTATTTTAGTTTTTACTTTCCTTGTTGTGGTAAAATAATTTGCGTTGAGAACCACGACGGAAGAAGATCACGAGGGATCGCTTTCAACCATCCAAAGAGACAAAAATAAAATAAGAAAAGACAGGTTTCTTGTCGTTTTTTCCTGACAAGGGTTTTTGTTTGAGGGTTTTTCTTTCTTATTGTATCTTATCCTCTGTTTCTCAACCTCAAAGACTGAGAGACGAATTCGTGATAATGGGTTCGCTCAAGGACGGTCAAAGAAGAGAGTTGAAGGAGGGAGAAGAAGAATCGGAGGAACCGCTTTTGATGGCGCAGAATCAGAGGTTCACTATGTTCCCCATCAGGTACAAGTCGATTTGGGAGATGTATAAGAAGGCCGAGGCCAGCTTCTGGACTGGTTAGTCTCTCTCTCTCTCTCTCTCTCTCTCTCTTTTTTTTTTTTTTTTTTTTTTTTTTTTTTTTTTATTTTTTTTTTTTTTTTTTTTTCTCTCTCTCTCTCTGTTTTTTGTTATGTTCTATGTGCTCTCGAATTTGAATGGTGCAATTTGATTAAGGAAGTTTCAGAACTTTAATCATGTTATGTGTATGTGAGGTTGCTCTGTTTCTCGTAGGATCATCACCATCATTAACTCTGGTTTGTTTTGCAGCTGAAGAAGTTGATCTTTCGACGGATGTGCAGCACTGGGAAAAGTTGTCGGATTCAGAGAAACATTTTATAAGCCATGTTCTGGCTTTCTTCGCCGCATCAGATGGGATTGTTTTGGAGAATTTGGCTGCTAGATTCTTGAATGATATCCAAGTCCCTGAGGTGAGTATATATATATATATATATATATATATGTTGCTTGACTGACTCAATATATATCTTGAAGCTGACTCAATAATTCTGTTATGATTTTTCACAGGCTCGAGCTTTCTATGGGTTTCAAATAGCCATGGAGAACATTCATTCCGGTACGGCTTTGCTTGTAGACAAGTTTGCTTACTCTCAACTGTTTTCAGTTCTGATTTCATACTGCAAACTCTGGGATATCCTTTAAGTGAAGGAAGAAAACAAGCCTAGCTAGATAGACTGTATGTTTTCATAGGGCTAGTTACGTTTCATTGGTAAGGAAGGCCTAAGTCAGTGTCATGGTGACTGAACATAAATATCTAGGGGACAAAAACCATAATAGACAGTGTCTTAATTGGAGCTTTGATAGAGTTTTAATTTTCTTTTTTCTAGACATAGCCTTAACTAGGACCTAGGTTTTGATCTTGCAAGTTGCTCTATAACTGGTAACGTTGTATTTTTTTTAGTGTTAGAGTATACCGAGTACAACTGATTCAGAGCATTTTATTTTCTGTTGGGAAAACTTTCAGAGATGTACAGCCAACTTCTAGATACATTTATAAAGGACTCGCAGGAGAAGGATAGATTGTTCAATGCTATCGAGACCATTCCCTGCATTTCCAACAAGGCTAAGTGGTGTTTAGATTGGATTCAAAGGTACCAAAACTTGTTGTTTCTCAGATTTATTAGTATGTATTTGGTTGAATAGACATTTCTCTTAACAGTATATACCATTTGTCTGCAGTCCTATGTCTTTTGCTGTGAGGCTTGTTGCTTTTGCATGCGTCGAAGGAATCTTCTTCTCCGGAAGGTATCTTTTGCGTCTATGTAGCTCTAAAATTAGGCTTTGTGTATAAGCATTATACATGATTCCCTTTTTTTTTTGTGGACAGCTTCTGTGCCATCTTCTGGCTTAAAAAGAGAGGTCTTATGCCGGGTCTGACTTTCTCAAACGAGCTTATATCGAGAGACGAGGGTCTCCACTGTGACTTTGCTTGTCTCTTGTACAGGTAAATAATATGTCTGTATTGTAGAAGCAATCCGCATTGAGTTTAAAGTGAGCACCAATATGTTCCATTCACTTCTTATTATACTTTATGCAGTTTGCTGCAGAAGAAGCTTCCTGTGGAGAAAGTTTATCAGATTGTTCATGAGGCTGTGGAAATTGAGACAGAGTTTGTCTGTAAGGCCCTCTCATGTGATTTGATCGGAATGAACTCAGACCTCATGAGCCAGTACATTCAATTTGTCGCGGACCGTCTTCTGGTATTAATGTTCTTTACAGCATTTTTGAACTTGGTTTGTTTCAAACTCATAGATTTGTCTATAGGTTACTTTGGGATGTGAAAGGAGATACAAAGCAGAAAATCCATTTGACTGGATGGAGTTCATATCTCTCCAGTAAGTTCTCTTGTAGTTTCTCTCAGACTTAAGACACATTATTAACCTTATCAAATTCTCTTCATTTGGTACTTTATATGACAGAGGGAAGACAAACTTCTTTGAGAAGAGAGTGGGAGAGTATCAGAAGGCATCGGTTATGTCAAGCCTCCAAGATGGTAACAAGAACTACAAATTCAAGATTGATGAGGATTTTTGAATGATTGAATCTGTTAAGGGCTCATTGGATTCGTTATGAGTTACTCCATAATGGGAACAGTTGTAGTAGGCCAGTATTAGTAGTTGTAGAAGAAACAAACTCACTTGAAATCACATTTATTTTGGTTTTGGCTTAGCAATAGTTATCTTACTATTATTTGTGCCTTTTATACTGTCTAAAATTACATCTTAGTTAATACTTTTTTTCTAATGAAATTTTAAATTTATTAATGAAAAAACCTTCAAACCATCATTTTTTTGTCATCTCTTCAAACCATCATCTTGGGAGCAATATCTGTAGTTCAAAATTTCTCAATATCTTTGGGAGCAATAGTTGTATGTGATTATCAACAACCTTGACGATAGCTCGGGTGGGTGCATCAACCTGAGAAAACCAGATCATGCCATGGTACATACTACTCTTGGTACGCGAAAACAAATTCAAGTATTTGTAATAGCCGGATGGATCATGCCTCCATAGGATCATCCTATCAAGTTCCGAATGCGGATCAGGCGGACACATGGCTTCAATCTTTTCATAAATTGAGGAAATATTCCACGGCTTCTGTAGTTCCAACTTCAACTACAGACCACACTAGAAATAATTGCATTCTGAGTATCCAAACATCTTGTTTCTGTTTCACCTGATATAGTCAGAAATTAACCCATTCCTAACCAGTCTTTTTTTTTTTGACTCAGTTAGATTTTTTTTTTATAACACTTTGAAAAGTAGCAAGACCAAGATGATACAAAACGAAGCAGAAGTACAAAAAACATAAGACAAAGAAGATGTCAGTAGACACCATATAAAAATGAAAAGATCTCACCCACTTCTTTTAATGCTGAGCCTCCAAAGCGAGTAGACGATGTAACCATGCCGGGCCATTTCGGGCGATGTAGGACTGATAACGCAGATCACGGGTGACACTCAAAGCAATAGCCGCGGCGGCTTCATTGCGTTCTGGAAGGGCGTGATTCAAACTCCATGAATCAATTCCGGCCAAAAGGAAGGAGATAGAGTGGCGGATGTAACTGAGATTATGGAACTTATCAGGCGCTAGGAAAACGTCACGTAGGCTCTCTGAAGAAGTCTCAAAAATGATGTTCGAAAAATGTAGGTTGTGCAAACATTCCACGGCCCAAAAAAGATCCCATAAGTCTGCCTCCGTCTTTGTACTCATACATGAATAAGCTCGGCGACTATGGAGAATTGTACATCCATTTTCATCACGTACAATCCAGGATACCCCACACATATGGTTAGAACCGACCCATGAGGATCCAACATTACACTTAAGGAATCCTTTGTTTGGTTTGTTCCACCGAACTGTATTCGTCTCCACCTCATCCACTCCATCGCTTGTTTTTTTGAAGGTGTCAAACAAGGTGGATTCCTCTTCGTAGGCTCTCTTAGTATTGAACGAAGACTCCACAGTTTTATTTTCAAAAACAAAGGCATTCCTAACTTTCCAAATTTCTCAAAGCAACCATTAAAACACTTTTCTTGTGTGTATATCCGTAGAAACCTTCCTAAAAACCTTGATCAGATGCACAAAATTTTAACCAGTCATCAAACCAAAAGTTTAATGTTTGCTAAGATTACTTCACAAATAGATTTTTATCATCTGATAATAATAAATTGTGAACTTTTTTTTTAAAATAAGCTTATTAAATTATATTCGGTTATGGTTTAAATTATTTTAAAAAAAAAACTTAATCATATAAAGAAGGTATTTACAGTCAAACATGTTTTTTAAACGTGAGCAAAGCTAAAAGAACCTATTAGCTCTAAACAGAAAAAAAAATATAAAATGGTGATATTTAGGAAGCAATTTAAAATTTGTTTGGGAAATGATTATTGTTATTTGTTGTAACATGTTTCCATGGTATTGTGAATCAGTTCTTTAGTTACTAGTTTGGTAATAATACTATTAATAACTAAAACACGTTTACAATGCATAAGTAAATCTGAACAACACTCAACCAAAAAGCAATAGGCATATACTATTAGTTTTGTATAAACATCTTAATTAAAGAATGTTATATAGTTGCCAGCAAGTCATGACTTCCAAATGCAAGAAGCCAACAGATGTGACGGTGTCGTTATCAATCTGGCTCACCATGTGACAGTGAAACCGTATTAATAAACTAATTAACAATCCACCAACAACTATTATAGTCCAAACACTCCAATTCGTTGGAGAACATTGAATAATTTATATTATATGGTGCGGCTTAGCTGTATACTTTAAGAAAACTCTACAACTCCATTGACATTTTTTTTTAAAACTCCCACTTGGCTAACTTTTATAAAGTCTTTGTTTATCATCGTTTATTATCCGATGCAACATATCCAAAGTTTGCAGATAAAAATATAGCATTTATCTGTTTGAATCACGATAATGTATTTGTTTAGAAGTAAAAGGATTTGTTGAGTAATTTTTGAAAATGCAGAATTGTGTTTTTGATTATTACTTGTGTTAATGAATATCCAATTTTGTCAATATCATCTAAAATCATCTAAAATAGCTCAATGATCTGAAATAATCAGTACTATCCCCATATAGTGGAATTCAGATGGTGATCTAAAAGCCCTAAGTTATTTATACTTGACTCTGGATTATAGGACCCAACTTCTAAAGTACATATCAAAACTACTGAAGTTATTGGTTATTTCATTTTTATGGATTTTTAAGTCCAACAAAACAAGATTTATTAGATTTTTTCATCAAAATCACATGTTATTCACTGTCTTTAATCAAATTTAATAGTATTCAGTTTGATCAATACTCACTGATTTGTTTTATCAAAATCACATGTCATTCACTCTCTTTAATATTATTGAAAATTTATTGCTATTCAATCCTACTCTCAGTAATAAATTTTCTTTTAAAATAAATATAATACATTTAAGAGGATTCACATATTAAAAATACAAACATGTAATTTGAAGATTTTAATTACAATCTATTTTTTCTGCTTGAACATTACAAGATTTTGTAAGTCGTATATAAACTTACAAATCAAATAAAATCCATAACGGATAATTATTATCTTAATCTTCATATGCGCGATAGAATTAGGCCAGGGCATTTTACCCGGATCCGAAGACCCGAACCGGAACCGACCCGAAAGTACCCGACCTGAACCCGACCTGAAAATTTACAAGTATCTATTGGGTCTAAAATTCTTTTACCCGAATAGACCCGGACCCGAAAAGAACCGACCCGAATAGACCCGGACCCGAAAAGAACCGACCCGAATAGACCCGACCCGATAAGAACCAATTTGTACCCGACTTATAAACATGTA
>JABAYD010034556.1:0-10805 GCA_014822095.1 Diplotaxis tenuifolia
GGGGCGTGGAAGGGTAAAATTGTAATAATTGTTTTGCCGTTAGACACTACAGCTTGCAGTGAAGCCCAATCTTAAAAGGGAAGGGCCCGTTATATGTCTGGAGTTTTCGTCGTGGGCTTAAGACTATTGAGATGTTCTATACCAAATTCTGCAACCCTTCAATTCTCGTATATCACTAAACAGTCTAAACTTAGTTGATAATGAGACATATATATATATAGATCAAATGTATCCAAATTACTATTTTTTTTAGCAGATACAAGAAAAGGATTTGGAAAAATAAATCTTTCATCCCGTTTGATCTCTTTTTTTTCATAACAACTAGTTTTATTTATATAAAATGTAACATTACATCTAATTATATAAATGAGTGTTTACCTTCTCCTAAATCTATCCACATCAACGCCACGTCACAAAATCCATATCATCGTACATGTCATTTTATTTTAAAGTTTTTTTTGTGATTTTTAATGGCTAAGACAGAAAAATTTTTGGTATATTAAAAAATTGATGTTTTAGTATTTTTATCTTCTTTACGAGAATTGCCGTCATTCTCTAGAATTCTTTGTACACACTTCGATAAGTTCTAACAACAATGGTATTTCTGAATGTCAAATGAGATGATTCATCGTGAAGAAGCTATATGTCAAGCTTTGATTTCCTCGTATAAAATAACATACATACAACCATTTCATCTTTTTATATGTTTAGATTTTTAAAAATGTTTTTCAATAATGAATGAGGTTGGTTTTTCTCAGGCAGAACATATTCTTAATTGTTACCTAATCAATATTGATAAATGCTGGAGTTCTGTTTGATTATGATGTTTTGGCCTTTGAAAGCTTTAGGTGCCAGACTTCAGCGACCACTAGTGTTAAATAAGATAAATGTTCTGCAAATCATTGTCTCTACCAAATGAATGATTACCAAACTACTAGTATATTTGTAGCCCATTATGATTCTATAATGACAATGTTTATACATATGCACACGCTTAGAACACAAGGGTGAAGGCATGTAGGTAGCAGCTTGATGTCTTGATGACACGTTTTCAACACGTTCAACAAACAAAACGATTTCACAAGACTGAAAAAGACAGAGACAGCTCTACACACCAAAAAAACTTGAAGAATATTATTCAAGCAACATTAATGCCATAGATACGATCAAAATCGAGATTACACTACCAGATTATTTGCATTATATTAATTTAATTACACAAAAGTCTCTTGGAAAATCCTTATACGCAGGTCAACGTAGAAAACCCTTTATAGAAAAAAACATTAAACTACTATCTAATAGTGGTATAATCTTTATTACATAAAATTAAAATTAGTTCCAACATCGTCGCTAATCACAATCCGGAAGATGTAATGACGAACGTGGGGCCAATGAAGCTTCCATCATGATGTAACCGACGGTTACTCATCAGTTATTTTATTCCTTTTATATCTAAAATAAAAACAATAACAGTCGTATTAGTTTGACGTCTCTCGTTTACGTAAGAGAGAAGACTTGTTCAAAGAGAGAAGGAAGAGATCATGGATCATCATCAACAACCACAACTCTTCTTTCTCTGCTCAGTTCCATACGTTTTCAACATCAAGAAACGTTTATTCGTCAGCCTCTTTTCACTTAGCCTCATCATATTCTCGACCCTCGTCATCTTCAACCTCGTCGGCTCCTCCTCCTTTGAGACCCTTTTCCGTTTCGGATTGTTGTCGTCATCATCGCAAAACTTAACAAAGGATTGTGATTACTCCAATGGAAGATGGGTTCGTCGAACACCATCATCATCGTCTCGTGAATTAATATACGGTGAAGAGTGTCGCTTTCTTGACTCCGGTTTTCGTTGTCGTAAGAACGGAAGAAAAGATTCCGATTATCTAAACTGGCGATGGCAACCACACGGCTGTGATCTCCCACGGTAAACATGTTTCCACGTCACACTTTCCATAAAAGTGAATATGCGTATCTTGCTTTCACCTAAAGCTATGTATTGATTCCTTGGAATAAATAATAGATGAAGGTTCTTAGGGTTACAAGTAGATATTAGGCTTTAGGTTCAAGCAAGAGACACATTTGTAATTTTTAGGCTTATCTTCACATTCTCCCGACACAAGAAAGCTTTGCTCTAGTATACCTAAAGTGAAAATGTGTTTCTTGCTTGCAGCTAACGGCTTTATTCAGCGTTACAACTCGATATTAGGTTTATATTCACTTTCTTCTGACACAAGAAAGCTTTGCTCTTGTGGAGCTAAAGTGAAAATGTGTGTTATTGCTTGCACTTAAAAAGCTTTATTTAGGGTTACAACTAGATATTAGGCTTCTACTCACTTTCTTCTGACACAAGAAAGCTTTGTTCTCTTCTAAAACCTAAATGTGTTTAGTACTAACTGTGACCAACTTCATGTTATTTTTCTGTTGGTTTGGCTATTGAATGATTAGGTTTAACGCAAGTGACTTTCTGGAGAGGAGTCGTAACGGGAGGATAGTGTTCGTGGGAGATTCCGTTGGAAGAAACCAATGGGAATCACTCATGTGCATGCTCTCACAAGCAATACCTAACAAATCAGAGATCTATGAAGTAAATGGGAACCCTATAACTAAACACAAGGGCTTTCTCTCCATGCGGTTCCCTCAGCATAACCTCACAGTTGAGTATCACAGAACACCGTTTCTTGTCGTCATTGGCCGGCCACCGGAACACTCACCTCAAGAGATCAAAACCACAGTGAGAGTCGACGAGTTCAACTGGCAATCAAAAAAATGGGTTGAGTCAGATGTTCTTGTCTTTAACTCAGGGCACTGGTGGAACGAAGAGAAGACCGTGTTAGCGTAAGAGAGAAAGACCCCTCAGCTTCTAAGATCCTGACATTCTCTTCCTTAAACTGTGGTTCTGTTTCTTTGCAGAGGAACACACTTTGAGGAGGGGAGGAAAGTGAACAAGACAATGGGAGCAATGGAGGCGTTTGGGAAGTCTTTGAAGACATGGAAGTCATGGGTTTTAGAGAGACTTGATCCTAACAAGAGTTATGTCTTCTTCAGAAGCTACTCTCCAGTACACTACAGAAACGGGACATGGAATCTTGGTGGTCTATGTGATGCAGAGACTGGTCCTGAGACTGATAAAACGAGAATGGAACCTGATGCAGTTCACAATAGATATATCTATGAAGTAATTGAAGATATGAGATATCATCAACACAGTAAGGTTAAGTTTCTCAACATCACGTATCTGACAGAGTTTAGGAAAGATGGTCATCCTTCTCGGTATAGAGAGGGGGGTACTCCTGTTGATGCTCCTCAAGACTGTAGCCACTGGTGCTTACCAGGAGTACCTGACACGTGGAATGAGATTCTCTATGCGCAGCTCTTGTCAATGAATTATAGAACAAAGTGAGGTAATAAAAAGATTCTGTTTTTTCCTTAGGCTCTGTTTCATTTTGCATTTACTTGACCTTCTCGAGCTGTCCTAACAGATTCAACCTTTAGGATCAAGAGATGGAAGAGAAGAACTATAAAAGAGCAAAAGCAAGTACAAAGAGAAAGTACATATCTATAGATTAGTTCATTAACTAAGACATACTGCTAGTGATAGTTGTAAATGTAACGATGGAGAGATTCATTTAGACATGATTATGTACAAAGCAACCATCAACAGATGAGTATAGAAGTTCTGAAACTGAAACAGACCATACCAGTCTCGAAAAACATTATTGATCATTATCTGTAATAAAAAAGTAATATATACACATCAAAGAGCAAGCTCCATATAAGTAGAGGAGACATGGAAGAGTTGAGAGTTTTGTTGTGATAACTACTTCTGCTTTAACAAAAGATTCAGAGATCATAATGAAACATGAGCAAGTGTGCCGAAGATTTGCTCATCTCTCTTACAAACCACACTTATAAAAGTGTTTTCATACCAAGAGGTATAAGCAGATGCAGAATAATCCTGTTTTCGATTCAGTTAGTCCAAGTTCAATGTTTCAGGTGTTGTGGCAGCTACTTCCCCTGCCTTAGGCGGTCCTCTAGCTATTGGTAAACCACCACCACCACCACCAAAAGTTTGCTTCGCTTTAGCGTAGTCCACAAATATCACACGACCGTTTAATTGCTGAAAACAAAATGTTTCGTCACCAAGAGTTAAACAAAGTGAAAAAATATCAAAAGACATGAACAAGACAATATACCTGTCCATTCAACTCCATCAAAGCCTTCCGAGCATCATCATCAGAAGCAAATGTCACAAATCCGAAACCTTTGGATCTATCAGAGACTCTATCCATCACTATTTGAGCTGCGATAAAAACTCTCAGATATACATAAAGCGGGTAAAGAGTGTAATTTATTCATCACAATGATGTAAAATTGTATTACCTTCAACCACTTGGCCACATTGAGAAAATGCCTCTGACAATCCTTGCTCTGTAGTGTAAAACGATAATCCTGGAGGGAGAAAAAAAACAGGATTGGTTTGTAAACTAAACATTATCATAGATAGTAATCTCATTATCACCACACAAAAAAAAACACAGATTATGTCACTAAGAATGGTGTAGCCAAATCAGAATGTTCTTGAAAAGTCAATCACTAGGTGCAGTGATCAAAATATCAAAACAAGAATGTGAGCACTAAAAGACACTAACAAGAAACATAGCTTTGCACATGAATTTGACGAACAGATTGCAGAGTAACCATCTTACAACAGCAGTCTCTAATATATAAAAAAGGTTTTAATGATATGCATTTATATCAATTCTCCAAGATATTGGTTTTGTATCAATTAAACAAGGCCAAGAAAAGAAATAGAGGAGTACCGCCAACAAAGAGTTTAGTGGCAACTCCACGGCGTTGAGTAAGGAAACATGAGGCGGATGCGTTGTTAATTAGGCCGACGGATTTCAAGTACCGGCCACCGATCCTTGCGAGCGCCGCCATTGTAATGAAATGTCGTTAGAGAAGAGAGGCGAATAAGCAAGGGCAGCAATTTGGGCCTATATCGGCCCATTATAGTATTACCACATATATTTTGTTGTAGCATAATAATAGTTTTCGGCCACTTATAAACCAATCTAGATCCAAAACAAACAGTAGAATCCGGTTTACACTCGTTACTGGGATTTAGGGTTTCGGTCGATTCAAGTCTCAGGAAGAAGAAGACGAAGGTCGAGCTTTGAGAAGATGTCGTCGACTCTCCTCGAGCAAACTCGCTCCAACCATGAGGAGATTGAAAGACTCGAGCGAATCATTGTGCAAGATCTACAGACCGAGCCGTCGTCGAGCAAGGACAGATTGGTACAAGGCCACCGCGTCCGCAACATGATTCAGTCTATCATGCGCACCACCGAGAAGCTTGTTAGTTATATTCTCATCCTCCTTCTACTCTCCATAGCTTATCCGCTTACGTTTTCTAGATTAGAAACTACGCATTTCTCTATGTTTATCTATTTAGGTTACCGAAGAGCATACAAGATTTGGATCTCTTCGAAGTTTGTGTCTAAGCTTCATAGGTTAGTGTGGAATCTAGGTCGTATCGATCTTATCTTGTAAATGTGTATAGTGTAAGTAGTTCCCTGTTAAGTGAACACTGAAGGAGGGATTAAACAAGCATTGATTGCATGATTAGCTACTCTAATAGTCCAATGTAGAAACCTGTGGTTCTCATTAGTAGATACCTTGGGTATTAATGCTAATGTTGATTCTTTGTTGGCTATGTTAGGTTGAAACCTATGAAGATAAGGATGGGGCTAGGGAAGATGAGATTGCAGCGCTTGGTGGCCAGACTGCAACAGGGATTAATGTGTATAGTGCTTTTTATGATCGTTTGAAAGAGGTTTGCTTTCTATCCTTTTGCATCGCTCTTTCTTTAGACTTGCCACTGCTTCTCTGTACCAAGAACTTGGTTTAATTTATCTCTCTTGGTATATTTGTTTCAAGTATGCAACTAAATAACTTCTTTTTACAAACTTATAGATACGTGAGTATCACAGAAAGTATCCTTCTGGACCTCTTGTTGATGCCAGTGCGGACTATGAAGCACTTCTGAAGGTGGAACCAGTTATTTCTTTCAGTGGAGAGGTATGCTTCTGTTTAAGAGAGTACGCTTCTGTTTAAGAGAGTACTTTTAGTCATTTTTTTTTAACTTACTTGCTTCGTTGTACTGTATTGAATTTCTAGAACTGTGTGCTGTGCAGGAAGGCGCTGGTCGGTACTTGGACTTGCATGATCTGTATAACCAGTACATTAACTCTAAATTTGGGGAAAAGGTTGAATATTCTGTTTACCTTGATGTCTTTTCTAAACCAGAGAAAATACAGCGTAAACTGAAGTTTTCAAGGTAAACATTTCACTGAATTTCTTTTACTTAGAAAAGCCTTCATATTTGTTTCTACCTGTATCTGAATAGCGTTCCTTGTTGTTTTACACTGTGTCCTTTTAGGCAATACAAGAAGTATTTGGAAGCTCTGCTGGATTACTTAGTCAACTTTTTCCAACGAACGGAGCCGTTGCAAGACCTTGACAAAATGCTCTCTAAGGTTTAAGCTCCTTTCTTTCTCTATCGTTTTATTGTGTTCAACATGTTATCGTATATGGGTTCTTTGAACTAATGCTTTATTGCATAACTGGTATGCTATACGCATTTAAGAGTTTTCTAGTAGTTTCCCTAGCACTTTTTCGTAGAAGTTGGATCCATAACTAGATGATGCTCGTGTTGAAAATTAGATAGCCATAGCTAGTGATTTCGTATTCTCGATAGTATAACTTGGAAGGTCTAGTTTCCTCAAATGTTGTGCATGCAATTTGATATTATTGTATTTAATATGTTGGTTTCTTGCAGGTGGAGACTGATTTTGAGGAGCAATTTGCAGAGGGGAAAGTAGTAGGATGGGAGAACCATGGCCAGGAAAATGAACCTATTCCATCTCTACATTCTATCATAGATCTTGATTACTACACCACAGCCGAGGAATTGATAGATGTGGGACCTGAAAAGCTTAAGGAGGTAATGACAATGCTTAATGTTTATATAATCCCTGAAGCATTATTTGTCTAATTATCTGTTTTTTATGTTATTCAGGCACTGGGAGCCCTGGGGCTGAAAGTTGGTGGTACTCTGCAGCAGCGTGCGGAGAGACTTTTCCTTACAAAGGTTCGTACACTTGCTAAGTCTCCTAGAAACACATATTGGTTTCAGTTTATCTTATGAGAGTTGTATGTGCTACTTATTAGTAGCGTTGTTGTGTGTACTGCGGTTTGGTAGGAGCAGTTAGTGCTATGAGAATTAGTTGGTAGTTCAAGTCAGATCGACATTTAGTATGTCAATGAGGGTAGAATTCAGTTTGAAGGTTTGTATTAACTACCGTGAGGTTATCTTATGCGTTTAATTGATTCAATTTCTCTTCAGGATACGCCTTTGGATAAGCTGGATAAGAAACATTTTGCCAAACCTCAGCTCATCGGGAAACAAAACGGAGATGCCAAAGCAACGCAGGAGCCCGATAGTGCTAAACAAATTGCACTAACAGAGGCCAAAGTGAAGAAACTCTGCAGTTTACTTGATGAGGTTAGTTGATTTAAGTACCTCTTTGCTACATCCTTTGTTTTCTCCCTAAGCATGTCAGATACTTAGTTGACCTTTTTAACTTTCTTGTTGTCTAGACAATCGAAAGGACAAAACAAAACGTTGTAAAGAAGCAGGCCTTGACGTATGAAGAGATGGAAGAAGAACGTGAGGGGGAGGAAGAACGGGCAGAAATAGAAAGTGATGAAGAGGAAGGTGATATTTACAATCCACTGAAGCTGCCTCTGGGTGTTGACGGGAAGCCTATACCATACTGGCTCTACAAGCTTCATGGCCTTGGCCAGGTATGTAGAGTTACTAGACCATCATCGATGTTAAAGAGAAACAGTGACAGACACTATATTAACTAATCAAATTTTGTGTTACTTCGTGTAGAAGTTTGAATGCGAGATATGTGGAAACAGTGTCTACATGGGGAGAAGGGCTTTTGAGAGACATTTTAAAGAATTTCAACACCAACATGGAATGCGTTGCTTAGGAATCCCAAACACAAAGAACTTCAATGAAATCACTTCAATTGCGGTATATATATATATATATATATTGTTATCGAAGTAGACTTTGTTAGTTTGTGAATTTGATTACTGGTTTGGTTTTGTTTTCAGGAAGCGAAAGAGTTGTGGAAGAAGATCCAGGAGAGGCAAGGAGTTAACAAATGGAGGCCAGAACTTGAAGAAGAGTATGAAGATCGTGAAGGTAACATCTACAACAAGAAGACTTACTCTGATCTCCAACGTCAAGGTCTTATATGATTAAATCACATTCAGTAATGTACTTGATGACAACTTCTCTTCTTGCTGTATCACCTCAAACTTCAATCAAGTTTTACCTTTCTACTTTGTAAAATCAATACGATTTGTCATCTTTTTGTGATGTATTGTCTCCTTTCGCTTCTTTTAGACCTTCAGAAATGGTCCCTCGGGAAAACAGAAAAAAATAGTTCTCTAATTTAGAATATCAACGGTATTACGTCAAATTTAAAGTCATAACAAAGTTGAAAAAATCGTTGGGGAGGAGGGGGTGACGAAGTGATTTGTGGACTAGCTGGCGCCTAAATGAATTATTAAAGACATTTATATTTGTATAAGACATTTTAGTTTTAATTATAAAAGTATTTTCATGAATTATTAAAATTAAGTAAACAAAATAAAATAAATTAGATTATTTTGTGAATTTGTACTAACGTAATGGCTTGATAAAATAGATTTTAACCTAACGATTTCTAGACTATGAGTAATATTATTTACAAATTCACTTTTATCTTAAACCTTTATGTTTATAAAATGATCATCAAATTTTTATATGTATTTATATTATATTAAACATTTTTTAGTACTTTTACGTACAAATATATCAATAAATATTTGATCTACCGCTTACAAAAGTAGTAAATTTTAATTTTTAAATTCCTTAATTGTTACTCATTTCTTAACATTCATGGCTTGGTTCCTCTTTTTTAATAGAATTTGTGCCAACAGAATATACGTTTCTGTTTATATATATTTATTTGTTTAAAATTAAAAATATTCATTCTCATACTTACTCTATTCAATTTTTTTTTTTTTAAAGAAGCTATATCAAACTTTCCTTGGAATTATTTTATATTAGTTTATACAAAGAACATGACAACCCAAAAAAAAAAAACAAAGAATACACTTAAAAAATCTGCACATACAATCTCGTTTCGGAAAGACAATTTTTTAATTAGTAAAATAACAATTTGGAATGGGGCTTATTACTTTACCTTTTATTCACAGTCCAACGGCTTATCCGCTGACTAGTAAAACTCTCCAATGACAGCGCATCCCAATATCTTACCGTTAGATCTCTAACCTAATCATCCAACGGCCACAAATCGAACACAAAAAAATATGACCGTTGTAATTGAACGGTTTGGCTCCTCTTCATAAAGAGAAGCGCTCTCAAGCCTTCCTCTTCATCACAATCTCTCAATCCTCACAGACTCTTTACCGAAGAGAAAAATCAAGAAGAGTAAGAATCTGCAGGAGAGAGCGATTATGGCGACGAGAACAAACATGCCTGAACAAATCAGAGGTAATGTTCTTCTTTGCGTTTTCGAATTCTATTATGTATCGATTTGATTTCGTAAATCTGGGTTTAGTTTGATTGATTCGATTGAATTTGACTCGTTTGACCTAACTCAGTCCCGATCTGAGTATTCATCACAGATCTTGATGGGTTTCTTTTACGTCCTCTGATTTCTATGGATCGATTCGATTTTGCAAATCTGCGTTTAGTTTAATTGATTCGATTGAGTTGACTCGTTTGCCCTAACTCGGTCCCGATTCTGTGAAACAGGTGTTCCCGTCGTCGCGGATGGTGCAAAGATCCAAAACAAAGACGGCGCCGTGAAGAGCCGTCGTCCTCTCGGTGACATCGGAAACAACCGTGTCTCGGTTCCCTTAGCCCAAGGAGGAAAGCCACAGCCTCCGATTAACCGACCCATAACCCGAAGCTTCCGTGCTCAGCTACTAGCCAACGCCCAGAACGAGAAGAAACCAATCAATGCTGCTAATGAGAACAAGGCTCCGGTTCTTGCAGCCAAGAAGCCACAACAACCTCTTGCTCCAAGAGCGGTTCCAAAGAAGAATCTAGTCATCAAACAACAGCCAAAGAAGGAAGCGTCACCCAAGAAGAAGAACGTGACCTACTCATCAGTTCTCAGTGCGAGGAGCAAAGCTGCTTGTGGTGTTACCAACAAACCGAAGAAGGTTCTCGATATTGATGAGTCTGATAGAGATAACCATTTGGCTGCGGTGGAGTATGTTGAGGATATGTACTCTTTTTATAAAGAAGCTGAGAAGGAGAGCCAGCCTAAGATGTATATGCATATGCAGACGGAGATGAATGAGAAGATGAGAGCTATCTTGGTTGATTGGTTGTGTGAAGTTCATGTCAAGTTTGAACTTAACTTGGAGACGCTTTATCTTACTGTCAATATTATTGATCGGTTTCTGTCTGTTAAAGCTGTTCCTAAAAGAGAGTTGCAGCTTCTGGGAATCAGTGCCTTGCTTATTGCTTCCAAATACGAAGAGATCTGGCCACCTCAGGTAACAACATATTGTGGTTATCAAAGTGTGATTTGTGTGTTTGTATGATACTGATTTGTTGTTATGTTGTAGGTGAATGATTTGGTGTATGTGACGGATAATGCTTACAACAACAAGCAGATTCTTGTGATGGAGAAGACTATCCT
>JABAYD010034567.1:0-15809 GCA_014822095.1 Diplotaxis tenuifolia
AGGAAATAACATATACAAGGCAAAATGACAAGCAGCATCCCCCCATTATATAATTAGACCATCCCCAAAATCTCATATTCATATAGAGTACCAAATGACGAGACATTTCCAAAAGCCTGTCGCATGTATTCACATGCTTTAGTAGAATAGTACTATAGCTGAGCCAGCGCAAGACCTGCCTGTTCTGCTCTTGACTGTGCACCATTCTCATATATAACCAATAGAAACCAAAGAGAATTTTTTCTTCCAAAGAGTACCATACAGCCGTCTTATTAAAACCTAGCAATAGCGTTAAAGACCAAGGCCTCAGCTATAAGTTGGCATCGAAGCCTCCATCGTAAGGATCTCATGACATCGAAACATACAACCCCGTGATTTAAACATCCAAAGCACTCCATTACAAAAAATCTGAGATCCACCCAGTCATACCAAAACCTCTCCGCCAGCCATCTATGCCGCCAGTATAATATATAAGTTTTGTGTGACATGGCACAATCCGTATATAGAGAATTCTTGGTGCTGACAGTCACAAGGATGAGAGACCCCATCACCCCTGGGATCGTAAAAGAAAAGAACTCACGACCAATGTTTCCAACACAACACCGACGCCACCAATGGTCATGCACCAAAGAAACCCTCAGTATCAATACACAGCCCTGATCGTAATAAGAGGGAGCCAAACATAGTATATTAATCCAAAGCATGTAGCTCCAACAAAAACCAAAACTAAACCGGTGCTCCAACCTCACTAGCTCAAAACTCCGTTTGATATACAAACCCTGAAAAACCACAATACCTCTTAAAGAAATAAATAATAGAACAAAAGGAGGCAGGCGAAAAGATTTGCCTCTTCTCCTCTCTGCCCCCACAAATAAAACGGCACCCGAGTAAACCATTACACTTCGTCTCTGGTTCATAATCTCTTCAATAGTTTCCGTAGCTTTCAACTTGACAACCGTCCGAATCATCCCATATCCGTTGAAACTATTGCAATTGTGAGAAACTCGGAATATATCACCCCTGCCCGACCATTGATGACCCCACTTTACAAGCAGACGTACAATATTTTGAAATCTGTATTCTGGAACATGACCTTTATCGATCCAAACCAAAACCCATACTTCAAAACTAGCGTTCATCACTGAACTTATGTCACAACCAACCATATAGAAAAAGCACCAGTTGGTTAGAAATGTGAGGCATCCATAAAGACATTCAAATATACACCACCTAGCTACATACCATTCATTCCTTCCTCTGAAGAGACAATCAATTAAAATCTTACCATATCCAACATGAAACCGATACAAAAATAAAAGGTCACTGCGTTGAACAGTAAAAACAAAATGTAAACCCCAAGCATGTATCTCCCATCTGCCTTTTACACCATAGAAATAATGGTAATTCCAAAAACTCGAAGTACATTAACTCCATAAGCCGTTCTGATCCCACCAAAACCTGCATACCATCCACATTCAATACCAACCATTCCACATCACAAACAAGTAACTGGTTCACTACTTGACGAATCAATGAAACGCCATTGTAAGACATGATAGTTGACTGAAAACCACAATAATTTAAATACAGAATAAACGACCATGCACCAAAATTCGTTTTTGAAATTTTTCCCCCAAACATTACATTCCTGTCAAAGTGCAAAATTCTCAGTAAAAACTTCCAAAAGCATACTATCAAAAAACCAACATTTAGCTCCTTTAAAAACCCCGCCACCTCACACTCAGCCTTCTTCTCAGTGTGATAGACCTCCTTTTACTCGACGCCGTCCCCGAGGTCCACCGTGAAGTAATAGCCGAAACCCCCATGCAGGAAACCTTTACGTACCATGCAGCCGCAACCATAAGTTTGACCTCCTTCCTATACTCGCTAAAAGGACGAGCAAAAAGCCCAACACCTGTAACAGTACCATTCATTATACAACCAAAGATACAAACCCGTGGAACTTTGCTGCATAACCAATTGGTTAAGAAATCAACCGTAACATGGTGAAACAATGGTATCCTCAAATAAGAAACTCTCAGCCAATACGAACCACAACTAAACAAATTTGTACCGAGGGTAAGAATCGCGCAAAACACCCAATGACCTGTAGAATCAACCATAAGAAGCCAAACGACCACCTGAAACCCAAAACCACCATGAACCAAAATCCAAATCTCCCTTATATGGAGTTTTAAACTAAAGCCGTAGTAAGGAACACCATGAAACTCACTAAAAGAACCCAACAAACCCGTGTAGAAGAAACCACTATCAACTGAATGTATAACCTCTCTGAAATGTCTTCCATTCAAAGCATAATGTTGGTCTACCAAGCTCCACCTTTGATATGTACCTACACACCAGACCATAAACCAAGCAAAATCAGAGCACCAATTGGTATGACAATCCATATCAGACTCTGGAAAGCCAGAAGTCAAAATAGTGCCCAAGCAAAATTTAAAATCCAGAGTAATACCAAACACATCAGCACACCGCAAGCTAGAAGAAAAAAGACACCACGACTCCACAATAGAAACAAACTGAGACCAATACCTGATCATCTTCCCCGAATCATACCTTAACAAGGGGAAATTAAGGGAAAGGGTTCCATAATCCCACGAAATCCGAGATCCAATCCCTTTTGAATCCGCAACAGAAACACCCGAATCCCTCCCAGAGTAATTAAAGCCTTTCCGATCTTTCACCGAGCTACTCCGATCAAGCCATATCAGCCACCAATTACAGGATCTGATGTCGCAATCCCAAATCCATAAAGACCCGGAACCCTGATTTTCCGTGAAAGAAGAACCGTATATCAAAAACCCAACGAAACCCTTGATACCGAATATAGTAATCTGAAGAAACGAGCCAGATCTCATCTTTGTCGAGAGATTTTCAAAATCGCTTTTCTTGTCGCCATTTTCCGTTTTTGTGTCTCATGCAAGCACAGTCATTTAAAATATAAAGAGGTGGTGGGACCTTGTAAAACATATTTTCACTAAGTAATACGTTTGTAAGTTTGTAACCTTATATATATATATATATATATATATATATATCCTTTTTAGATAAGTTAATATGAGAATAAATAAAAAGAAAAGCATTAATTAAACATTAACTATCTCCTAGGTTAAATTATTATATCCCTAAAGAATTCTTTCACGCCTCCTAGCTGTTACAAGAGCAAAATACAAAAGAAAAATCAGAAGTAGAGAGATATTACGCTTTCTTTTCAAGGTACAAAATCTCAAACTTTTATTTTAATTTTGTCTTTGTCCTTGTTATTCACGAGTCACAATTTTCGTTACTAATTGTATTTATACTTTTCAGAATAATGAAGTCAAGGTATGAAAGTGGAGCTAAGAAGCGGGATAGGAAAAAAAGAGAAGAAGAGTTGACAAAGTCTATGTCTGGTTCGATGCTCAGGTTTATCAAAAAACCAAAATCTTTTAGTACTGATCAGGATAATGGAATTGAGAATGCTATTAGAATAGAAGATGAACATTGTGAGACTTCTAAAAAGGGAGAAGAAGATGGAATTATAGTGGAAAGTGCAAGCAAAGAGAAAGAGGCAAATAATAATATGGCTGAGAAAGATGGTGAAGATGACAATCAAAATGCAGATGGTTCCAGAGAACATGGTACTTTTGTTGATGTTTTGGATCCTGCAAATTGGGGAAAGGTTGATCAAGAGTTGAGGGATTTTTTGGTTGGTAAAGGTCCCTTGGCAAAACCATCTTATGATTATAGTTTTCGTAAAAACGTTGCTGGTAGGCACTTCTCTCAAAAACATTACAGAAGACGTATGAAGAATGGGGATACACAAGATCGACAGTGGCTGGTTTATTCAAAAAAATCAGAGAAAATTTATTGCTTTTGCTGCAAGTTGTTCGGAGGGGACAAAGATACCACTCAATTGGCTAGTACATGATTTAAGGTATGAAACAATGTTCTGTTAAGGCTTAGCCAACATGAAAGTAGCCATTGCCACATCAAATACATGAGTAATTGGATGGAATTAGAGTTGAGACTGCAAAAAAAAAATCAAACAATCGACAAGCATGTCCGTGAAGAGATCAGAAAAGAGAAAAATCATTGGAGAGAAGTTTTATTGAGACTATTTGCACTGGTGAAGACTATGGCTAAATGCAATATAGCGTTTCGTGGAAGCAACGACAAGATAGGTCAAGATAATAACGAAAATTTTCTTGTCTTTATTGAAATGCTTCGAGACTTTGATCCAGTTATCCGAGAGCACATCAGGCGAATTAAAGGAGGAGAAACTCATTATCACTATCTCAGCCACATGACTCAGAATGAAATAATAACAATGTTGGGTTCAGAAATGAAGCTAATGATCATTAAGAAGATTCAAGATGCTAAGTATTTCTCTGTTATACTTGATTGTACTCCAGATATTAGTCATAAAGAGCAGATGTCTCTTATTATTTGATGTGTGGATGTCTCGGAGGATTCAGCTAAAGTTGAAGAATATTTTATTCACTTCTTGGAAGTTGATGATAAATCAGGGAAATGACTATTTGATCTACTTTGTGATACATTGGTTGATCTGAATTTGAACGTTGATGTGAGGGGACAAGGCTATGACAATGGTTCAAATATGAAGGGGAAAAACAAAGGTGTGCAGAAAAGATTGCTTGATATTAATCCAAGAGCTTTTTATACACCATGTGGTTGTCATAATCTGAATTTGGCACTTTGTGACATGGCTAAGTCATCTGAAAAAGCGATTGATTTCTTTGGGATCATCCAACGTTTATATTGTCTATTTTTGCCTTCTACAAATAGGTGGGATATATATAAAAATGGTAGGAGGTCATACTCTTAAACCCTTATCAGATACTCGTTGGGAGAGTCATATTGAAAGTGTTAAAGCGATACGTTTTCAAGCTCCAGAAATCCGAGATGCTTTGTTTTATGTGGCAGAAACTAGTGATGATCCTCAAACCCGGAGTAATGCTGAATGTCTTGCAATAAGTGAAACACATGGAATTGGAGGATTTGAGTTTTTGTTTGGTATGGTTATATGGTATGAGATTTTGGCTGTCATTAATATTGTAAGCAAGACTTTGCAGGCTGAAGATATTGATATTGATGCTGCTATCACTCAGTTAAAAGGGTTGGTCACTTTTTTTCAGAAGTATAGAGAGACAGGATTTGAAGAAGCAAAAGCCGAAGCCAAAAAAATTGCATTTGCAATGGATATTGAACCCATTTTTCATGTAAAAAGGAAGCGCTTTATTAAAAAGAAAAAACATTTTGATGAAGAGCCATGCCAAGTTATTGGTGATAGTGTTGTTATGCGCGAGGAGGAGAGTTTCAGGATAGATTATTTCATCAAAATCATGGATCAAGCTCTAGTGTCTTTTCAAGCAAGGTTGGAACAATTTCAAGAGTATGAGAAAACTTTTGTTTTTTTGTTTGATCTGAGAAAGCTCAAGTCAGTAAGTGATGATAGCTTGAAGACATCATGTAGCAACCTTGAAGTTTCTCTTAGGCATGGAGAACATTTTGATGTCGATGGAAATGATTTATTCTCTGAAATCAAGATTTTTCGAGAAATTCTACCGGAGGATATCAAGAAAAGTGTTGAAGTATTAAATTTTTTGAAGAATTACGAGAACGGTTATCCGAATATATGGATTGCTTATCTGGTAATGTTTACAATACCAGTTTCAGTTGCCTCAGCCGAAAGAAGCTTCTCCAAGCTGAAGTTGATAAAATCTTACTTGCGGTCGACTATGTCATGGGAAAGATTAAATGGTTTGGCTATGTTATCGATTGAGAAAGATATGATCAAAAACCTTGATTATGAAAGTTTGATGGATGACTTTGCAGAAAAAAATGCAAGAAGAGTTATTTTTAAGAACTCATAAAGTTTTGCTAGTTTCGTTGATATTGTAAGTTTTGTTATAAACTTAAGGTTCTATGGATTAATTTTTTTTATGTATTATTTAAGGGACTCATTTTTTAGTTTCATATTGGACCACTAAAATCTCAGAGGCCCTGTGTCTTCCACTCTTTTTCTCTCGCGTCTTTAAATTCTCTTGTTTTCCCTTTAAATTTCGGTCGCAGGTGTTGGTAGCGGCGTTTAACAAACGAACACGACTATACACGACGACGACAAACTTGATAAAACAAACACGAAGAAGAGAATCAATCTCACAAGAAATTACATAAAAATAATTGTTTATAAATAAAGTCCAATCAACAAAGCGTTCTCTGTAACTTGGTCTTCTTCAGTGTTATGTTAGTCATTTAGATCTTGCGAGAGAAAATCATCAAAGTCAACTAATGGCGTCGAAATCGAAGAACAACATTCGTTACCAACCGCGAAAATCATCATCGAGATCGACTCAAGCCTTCACAGTGCTCATCCTTCTACTCGTAGTAATTCTGATTCTTCTCGGTCTCGGGATCTTGTCACTTCCCAGTGCCACGAGAAACTCTTCCAAGCCCAACGACTTGACCAACATTGTACGCAAGAGCCAGGAGCAGAGGTGCGATAGATAACAATATATTATTATTACTTTTAAATGTTTTCTGTTTGAATTTGAAGTGAATTTCTGAATCGATTCCTGAGTTTGTTCTTGTGAATTTTGAAATAGTAATGGAGGAGATGAGGAAGGGAACGGGGAGCGTTGGGTTGAAGTGATTTCATGGGAGCCTAGAGCTGTTGTTTACCACAATTTCTTGGTATAATTCGTGCTTCTCTTTGATCATTTTTTGCTTGATTGCTTGCGTCTTCAGAGAGTTCTTATTCCTTGCCTGACAAGATAATCTAGGTTAAGCTTTTTATGGATCAAGTTGACTTTGGTCTCTCGTATAATTTAGATTTACAACTCAGGTTGCTTCTATATTCGTTTTAAGCAGAAAAAATACTTATGGAGAGGAACGGATTTTGAGCCTATTTCTCAGTGACAGATTTGAGCTTGTTTACATTAAGATTTGATTTATCGAAATCACTATCGAGTTTATATTTAAATCTTCTTTTGACAATGTTGGTTGAAGATTGAGTTTCCATTTGCTAAATTTTGATGATTGCTGGATATGCCTTTGTTCTGCCCTATGTGTTAGATTTTAGGTTTCTTGAGAAACTTGGTAATGCTCAATGTAAATGACATAGAGGGAGGTAAAACACATGTGGTCTGTGTCTGAATTGAGTTATTCAATTGGAATGTCTGAGATGTGATCTTTGTGCTTCTTTTCACTTTCTGTTTCTTTTAGACCAATGAAGAATGTGAGCACCTGATCAGCCTCGCAAAACCCAACATGGTTAAGTCAACTGTGGTTGATGAGAAAACCGGTGGTAGCAAAGATAGCAGGTTTTGTATCATGTTTCCCCCTTATAGTTTAAAGTTGGGAAGGTTTGTTAATTTGTGTATACGGTCCTCCCTGTTCAGAGTAAGGACGAGCTCTGGAACTTTTCTTAGAAGAGGACATGACCAAGTTGTTGAGAGGATTGAGCAAAGGATTTCAGATTTCACCTTCATTCCTGTTGGTACGTTCCCTTTTTTTTTGCTTTAGTTATCAATAAGGAAGTCTTGAAAACATCTTAAAGATCACCGTTTGCAATTAATCTTCAGATACTGATTTTGTGGATCATGCTTTTTTTTTGTTTGTAGAAAATGGAGAAGGTCTTCAAGTTCTTCACTACCAAGTAGGCCAGAAGTATGAGCCTCACTATGATTATTTCTTAGATGAATTCAACACCAAGAACGGTGGACAACGTATAGCTACTGTACTTATGTACCTGTAAGTAGTAATCAAAATATTTATTTTTTACTCTGAGAAATTTCGTTATGTTTTTTTTTTTAATCTTCCTTCTTTCTTTTTTTACTTTAGCTCGGATGTGGATGATGGTGGCGAGACAGTGTTCCCGGCAGCAAAAGGAAACATTAGTGCAGTCCCATGGTGGGACCAGCTCTCGAAATGTGGCAAAGAAGGACTCTCTGTTCTACCAAAAAAGCGAGATGCTTTACTTTTCTGGAGCATGAGACCTGATGCTTCTCTAGACCCTTCCAGTTTGCACGGTGAAGAGATTCAACAACCAAAAAACTCTGTTTTGCTTCTACTGAGAATAACAATAATAATATTAGTGTCTCTAAACCTCAATATGATCTGCTTTGATTTTCAGGTGGATGTCCAGTGGTGAAAGGAAACAAATGGTCATCCACCAAATGGTTCCACGTCCACGAGTTCAAGGTCTAAAATAGAAACTAAAATTTGAAGAGGTAAATATCTTAAATCTTGAACTATCTTTTGCCATTTTCAAGTCTTTATCTTTAACTTCTTTAATCTATTTGTAGGTTTTCACGACAGCTCAAGTTTGTGTATTGATGTATTTTCCTATTGAAGTGAGAGATCATTACTTATAGAAAACTGGAGGCTGTTTGTTTGTTTGCTGGTTCTTGAGGGATATTGAAATTTTCTACTTTTTCTTCTAAACTATTTGATATTTTTGTATCTTTACATGTTTAGTCGGAGTCAAATAATACAACCACTTATTTTCTGTTTGCACTCTCACTAATACTCCAATATCTGTAGATATGAAAGATAGGAGAGGATAATGGCAACGGGATAAGCATCCTTTGGGGTTGATAAACATAGGTATAGCTGACATCCTCATCATATGCATCTTTGTATTCTGTTTGTCTGTAAAATATAGACATAGATTCGTTGAAACTGGAAACATCCACATTGATCTATTTTGTTATTTAAATAATTTTTCCTTGTTTTAATTACTTTAAACTAGATTTTGAGGAAAACTTTTATAATTAACATTTTATATAATTGAGTTTTGTCTTTATTTAAAATATGTTTTGATATCAAAACAGTAATCCGAAATTAGTGGTACTTCTTATTTTGCATTAACTTTTTGTTTCTGTTTTTTTTATTTTTAGATTTGGTTTTATATTTTGGTTTTTAAGTTTTAAGTTTCTTTATTTTATTTTCAGCTTTTGGTTATGTTTTTAGATATGCTGAATTAGTTTGAACCGATATTACCAACAACCAAATCACAAATAATCGAATTTAATTTAAAATTGAAAAATTGACAAATTTTGTTTTTAAAAAATTGCAATAATTTAATTTGTAAATAAACAAAAACAAAAATATAATCCGCATTTTCATCTATTAGTTTTGGTTTTTAGTTTTTAGATTTTGTTTTTGATTTTTTTTTTTACATTTTTTTTTAAATAATCAATAAATTATTTAATAAAAATAAAACAAATGATATATTACGATTTTTAAAATCTATTAGTTTTATGTAATTAGTAGATTTCCATATTTTTTTTAGGAACCGTTTAATTTTACATAATTAGTAAATTTCCATAGTTTATATTTTAATAATAAAATATGCATTCGATGCTACTTTCTATGCAAGTAGTGATACATGCCTTATATTTATTTATTAGTGGTTTTCCGGCGCTACGCGCCAGGTTCATATATTTTATTTTTAAATGAATTTATAATTTATTTTATGGTTTTAGTAAAGAAAATATGTTCAAAAATATGAAAATGAGAAATTATGTTAACTTTTTCAAAAGTTGTTTAGTTCAAAGTGAAATAACATAAGTGGTTATGACCGACCAATTCAATAAAAGTAGAATAAAAAGCCTATAGTACAGTTGAACCATTGCACTTGTGTGGACTCTTTCAGATAATGTTGTGTGAGAATATTTATTAGTAATCTTTAGTGTTTATTTTTTGAGTGGTTCAAAAAAACTAAATATTTGTCAAATATGCGTAAAACTCTTAACCGCACGTATGTCGTTGTGCGTTCCCATCTAAACCATTCGTTCAACTTGACTCACCAATAGAATCAAGGGAATCTTGAAGACCAGAATTCCTAGTCATATTAACATCTAAGGTCACTTTTGGAAGAACAAACCGAAGATCCATAACTATCATAACTTTCTAAATAGATTTGAAGACATTTTTGATGCCTTGGACAGTTTAAAAAAATAGATATCGAAGATCGAGATATTTCGTATTCAACGAAAGTTTTATTTTTTGGTGGTCAACTAAATTAATTTGTTTATTTTTATTTACACCATAAATTTCATTGAAAATGTTATAATTAGAAAGAAAGAAAACCGAGAAATGTCTCAGAATTTGAGTCTCATCTTATTTTTTTAACATTCATTGAGAAATTTTGTTGAAGAATCATGATTTGAGAACTGACACCTTCATTATCTTGCTTCATCAACAAATACCCCGGTTCCTGCAACAATCACTGAATCAAAAGTCAGATTTTCAACTGTTTGCATTTGCATAGATAATTAGGTACTTGTTTTCAAATATTAGTAAGAATGTATTTTTATTATTCTGAAATTTTTCTTCGTAAATCCTTTTGTTTTGTTTTTAGTTTCAAAAAAAAATCTTTTTGTTTTAGATAATAAGTTATGCTATTGTAGTGCGCTCACGTAAATATAAATATTGTTGTATATAGGTACGATGGTTCATTGTAACCGTAAATATATGTCACACTAAGAGAGAAACGTTGAAGACTTGAGCAAATATTACCAAGACAGTTAACAGAAAAAATACATTACATAAGGGAATTGAATATCGATAACGCTAGCAAGTGGTAATGAATTTAACATTTTTTCCTAAAAAAAGAAAGATTAAGCCCCTCCAACCATGTCTCTTCAGTTCGAATACCTATCACACTGCACGCATAAAAAAGACATGTTGTTGGCTTATCATAGCACTATTTCATCAGGAAAACTGCAAGTAAACACAGTTTAATTGACAAATATTTAGATCTAGGAAAGAGAGGGCAAAGAGACAACATCTTAGTCAGAATAGCGCCCATAGCTCACATATCTTAAACAGAATAAAAATTAGAACATAACTAAGACATGTACCAATACCATATTGAAAGACTTATTTTATTGGAATTCTGAGAACATTCAACTTCTATGTATCTATATGACTGTAGTCAGTACTTCCGTGCCATGTACCTGTTTGAAATTAAGAGCAATCACAATCAGTAAATGTTTCATCTAACTATAAATTCAATGATTGTGCGGGCTCATTTCAACAGATTAGGGACGTGAACCGTAACATACTCTGTATATGGTGGACCTACGGGGCTAGGCCAACAGGGGGTGAGCCTTACCAGCGTTGAATTATCACATGCTATGCAGAAAGAAACAACTCGCTGAAGCTTCTTGGAGAACCTGAAGAAAGAGATGTAACACCAGCCGTTGTCAGTCTGAACAACCGTAAATTGTCTGTGATTCCTTCAACCATTATGAGTAACTCTTATATTTTTAAGGTGATCAAATATCTGTACCCAAAGGAAGTATTGCTGAGTCTTTACATGTGATGATTAAGGTTTTGGATACCTTTCTAACTGAAGCTGAAGTTTGATGCAATCTTCACCGCATATCTTTCTTTTTCAAGGTCTACTTCAAGAGAATACAACTTCTTTTAGGTCGTTGTTCTTAGCTCTTGTTATGTTCAGCTTTGTTTCAAGATCTTGGAGCCTCCATTTCTCTGTTTCCATGTCAGCCTCTACGTTTTCTTCCTTTTGTGGTGCTTTGTAAACACTTCTCTCAAGACTTGAGATATCTTAAGGTGTTGTTGACTCCCACGATCTGCCCAAAAAAAAGAAATGTTTTAGAAAACACTTTTTAGAAGATATACCGGAAGAAAGGGGTACTTGAGTTTAGTGTGGTTAACCCTTGAAAAGAGGCTTTGGTTTCGACTCTAGCCAGTCAATGTTCTTCTCCAAGTATTCCATACAATGCAAAAGATATGTCTCAAGTTTTAAGTTTTCGTTGATTTGAGACCATTATTAAGAAGAAGAGGAGAAATAAAGATGCCAAGTAATTTACCTCCATTAGGACCAAGTGAACAGTTCGCCATAACATCTACTAACTTAATCAGTTCTTCCATATTCACAGCAAACTCATACCTAAAGATCATTGTCAAGAAACAACACTCACACCATGGATATTCACTAATTGTGCCATTTTAAAAAGTTCTGGGCATGAGAAAGAATACAGTAATGCATCGTTTGCAGGATCCAGATTAACAACGGCAACCTTCCTGCAAAACAAACAAAAGGACTGAATAGTTTCAGAGAATTCCTCACGAATCTAGTGAATTTCTCTTGAGAAACAAAGACAATGCAATGAAACTGCATATATGACTATAAGCTCCAAAGCTGGTCAGTTCAAATTTCTCGTATTTGACACTAACATAAACTAAAGTCTGAAACTTTTTGAAATCTACAAAGCAAGAGAGTCAGAGAAACAACCAAGTTCTTGTATTTGACACTCAAATGAATTAATGCTTGGAACTTTGTGAATTCAAAGCTAGAGACAAAGGCAACCACTTTCTCACTCTCATATACTAAAGCAACAAACTTTGTGAGTTCTAAGCTAGAGACAGAAAAATAACCAATATAAACAGAGTAAACAGTTACAAGAGAGAAGGCTTCTCTCTCATTGGCCCAAGGCCTAGTATAGAAATAAGTTTACCTGCCGATAAGAGAGAGGAACTGAGATATGCCATTGCAGTAAGTAGTCTTGCCTGATCCACGAAGACCTATCACTATTTGTCCATACACCATCTCTACCCCCGAAGATAAATGAGTTCACAACACACGACTTAATCTCAATAGAGAAACTGATGGTTGATAGAAAGCAGTCGTCTCTAGTGTTTTCTAAAACACACAACTTGAAGTTTCCGATAGACTCAGATTTATCAAACCCCCACACTGCAACAACGGCTGGTTTGCCTCCTCCGCCTTCGAGCTCTCTGCACCACCCCTTTTTACCAAAATTAAAAAAAAAGTCCAATTAAGAATAGAGATATAAAAAGACAAAGATGCATATAAACGAAGGGAGAGAGAGATCTAACCATGGTGGTCGTGTATGTGTTAAATCGACCGACTTACAAAACAAAACAAAAAATCAGATTCAATCTGGTAGAGAGAGAGAGAGAGAGAGAGAGCAAACCTTGGTGGGTGATGGTGTGGATATTGACGGAGACAGAGGATATGGAGACGGCGGGGCTAGGGATATGGAGACGGCGGGGCTAGGACTCAGCAGCGGCGAGGCTGGAGCTTTCCATCCGCAAAAGTCACCGATGGAGGAGGGGCCTGCTATGCGAAGCCCATTTGCAGCATAGAAGAGAAACACATCCCATTTCCAAACATGCACGCGCCAGGTAGAAACACAGGTTGCGCGTGAAATATACGACGAATCAGAAAATAACACGTGGCGTAAAAACCCCATGTGAAAAAGCAACGTGGATAATCAAGACAGGTTTGTTAACTTTATTAGTATAGAAGATCTTGCCTTGCATAATACTTCCCACTCCCACTTGTTGTATTATAATGCATATAAATAAAATTTCTGGGATCATGTTTAACTTTTATTCATAATTAATAAACAATTTTATGTTAAAAGCAAAAATAAGTCTGCGATAATTATATTAAATTACATTCATTAGAAAAAAAAAAAGAATAGTGACGATGCTTTGCTACTATCGTTGGAAACAGAGCCTTATTTCTCTGCATTTGCTGTGCAAGGGAATGAAGCTTGCTCCTTTAAAGCTCGAGTGATAAAAAGAAAAAGGAAATAAAACCGAAGTGGACCATACAGGTTTCGAACCTGTGACCTTCGCGTTATTAGCACGACGCTCTAACCAACTGAGCTAATGGGCCATATGTTCTATAATTCGACTTACCAATTAATAACCAATCGTAAGTAAATGTGCAACCTTGAAAATGGTATATGCAGAAAATATGATGCTGCTTTTGTGAGCTTTAAGGAAGAAAAAACCTGATATATTATTACTGTATGTTAAAGTTGACAACTAAAACGAGTATTATTATAGTAAATGATTCATCAAGGGAGTAAAAACAGAACCAGTTTGACAGAAAATTATGTGTTACCTGAGCATTGGTAATACGCACAGCAGCCTTTGATGAACAATGAAGAAGTATTTGTCACCCGGATGATCTGCCAAATTTGATGAACAGAAAGCAAAAGCAGTTAGACGGAAGACAAACAATAAGAAAACGGTCAATGTGGATTCATGCAGTAGGAATCCTAAAGGGAAATTAGCATAGGTGTATTAAGAGCCAATTGACCCATAACGTATCCCACAACACATTAAAAAAGAAAGAAGAAACCTCAAAGAGCTACATAGGACAGTATCCGAAGAAGTTTAGACAATGACTTGGGCAGTTTATGTTATAAGCTGGATAAATGTACACACATCGGTCTCTTAAATCCCAAAGAGAATCAGATTTAACTAAATGAATGGTAAGAAGATGGGTTTACGGAGACGATGAGTAACTTAATTAACTTACATGTATGATGAAGCCAAGAAGACTAAAAATCATTGAATGCGTTTAATGATTTTCAAAGCAGTTGGAAAAAAAAAAGAGACAACAAGCAAGAATCAAGCAAAACTTGTTATAAAGAAACAAGGACCCATAAGCCATCATACGATTCTACACGATCATCCAGTATAAACATGTAGTTTCCTAAATCATAAACAGAGAATACACAAAAAAAAAAGACTACGGAATACTATACTCTAAACGAATTCACCTTCTTCAAGATCATCATCATCACTTGTGAAGACCAACCTAAACTCTGTTTATATGCAAAAGATTCGACTTTTCAACAGTCAAGATACTACTAGCTAGACTCTAAAAGATTTCACCTTCCTCAAGATCATCAAGACGATCATCATAAGCATCAGTTTTTAAAACCAATCCAAACCGTTTGAAAAAAGATCGATCTCTTGCCTTACGGGAACCGCCACAGAGAATTATCAGTTCTTTTTCGGTAGACAAGGAATGTTCGTACTTACAGTCTGGGCTTGCTTCTTCTTCTTCTTCCATCTTTATTACCGCAAGCCTTGCCTCTTGTCTGATTTTCATCCTTTCTTCGATCATTGCTTTTTCTTCAAGTTGCTTCTTCTCAAGAAACTCCTTCTCCTCTTCAAGTTTCCTCTTCTCAAGAAATTCCTTCTCCTCTTCAAGTTGCTTCTTCTCAAGAAACTCTTTCTCCCTTGTGATCCTCATCAAAGCCTCAGACTTGTTACTACTCGACTTGACAATTATATCTGCAAACCTAATCTTTAACGCTGCCGCACGATCAGAACTTGAGGAGTAGGAAGAAGACAGGAACAACGGATCGCGACCCAGACATGTTGCTGTCGTCATTGCTAAACCCTAGGTTTCCGATTTGAAACTGAAAGAGAACGAAATCGACACAGAATAAAGAAGAGGAAATCAATCTCAGAAAAAGAAACCCTAAATCTCTTGATTTGTTTTCGCTTACGGGAGACAAAAGAGTGTTTGTAAAATCTATTTCTTTACGCAGCTAGCGTGTTTATATAGAAGAGTGTTGCAAAATAGAACCCGTTCTATTTCCTTTTCGCAAGACCAGATAATTTATTAATTACTAGTTATTGCCTTTTTTCTAAAATTCCAGCCGTTAACTTATTTCCTTTTCAATTTTTTATTATTCCTGTGTTAATTTAATTTAGTTGTTTTTTTTTGAAATTCCGACATTTTATTAGTGCATTTGTGCATTTCCATTTTTCTCACAAATAGTAAAACCAACAAATAAAATTAACCACTAATAAATATATGTTATTATTTTATAATATTCAACCGTTGTTTCTTTTTCGTTCATGTTTCTTCTGTTTTATGTTTTTTCTTAACCGGTAAAATCCAATCAAGTAAGAAACTATAAATCATATAATCATACACTACAAGAAAACGTACATTTAACGAGGGACCAAGTGTC
>JABAYD010034571.1:0-15474 GCA_014822095.1 Diplotaxis tenuifolia
TCTTCGGAAATCTTCCATATATCTTCGGAAATCTTCAATTTATCTCCAAAATTGACATTTATCTTCTTTCTGTGAGTAAATGGTTAAACCGTCATTGCATCTTCGGGTTGGACTTCGTCTAGACCGTAGATGGACTTTTATCGCGATTTAGGGCTTCGGGACCGTTTTGCAATAAAAACCATTTTACGACTTCAGACGAGATCATTTCCTAATGCGATGATGTTTCCGTACTATGTACTCAAGTTGTCCGTGTAGTTTAGAAAATATACGATGTTTCGTCTAATCGCTGCCGTCTTACACAACGTATTCGAGTTTTTACGAGAAAACGAGACTTTACGGTTTTTATCGTAAAACTCGACTGGTAAGACGGATCGAGATGAAACAAGAGACATTCCGACCATGGTTCAGAGCACAGTTGGAGTCGAAGGACAGACGTTTCACGTCGGGAGTGCATGGAAGAAAGCTCGGAATGGACAGCTCGACGTACGGCGAACCGAACCGGCCGGTTCAGCTCGCTGTACGGCGAACTGGTTAGAGGTGACCAGCTCGCCGTGCGGCGAGCTGTTCTGGCCAAACCAGCTTTCCGTGCGGCGAGTTGAACCGGCCGGTTTGGCTCATCGTATGTCAAACTGGTTCGTTCGAACCATGCTCGTAGAGCGGTTTTTTGCGGTTTTTTGCTTAACTTGAGCAATCGTGTAATCGGAGATTGTTTCGTTCGTTTTTCCGAGATGACAATTTCCAAGTTTCGCTTGGATTTCCTTTGTTCGGAAAGTCTTTAGGTTTTATAAAACAACATCTCGTAAATTTATAAAATGTAACTTTGTTTTGCGGAGACTTTTGGTCATTGATTCCGTCGTACCGATTTTGACCCCAACAATAATCCTCCTGGACGTACTTTGGCTTAATCGTGGAGGCCTTCTTTGTTCGCTTTGGAGGCATCTGCAAAAACAGAAATTAATGGAAAGTAGTAGTACCATTCGATTTGGTTTGGTAGAAGAAATTGGAAGCTTATATGGATGCGGTTGCTCTATCCAAATTTCTTCGATCAACCCACAACAAAAATCACAAGTAATCGATAATTGTAACTCAAATAAAATCATTTGGAAACTTGGGAATTCAAATTGATTCGCCTATTAACACAATTCGATTCAATAGATTATATTAACCTAAATCGAATAATCGATACATGCGTAAACAAGGCAGTGGCGCAATGGTACAAAATTTTTGATACCCTAATTAGTTATATCATTCTCAACTCAACTTCTTTAGATTATCCTAGCAGCAAAAGAAGAAGTCTATTTCAAGTTTGTATAACCTATAATCGATATGTTCAAGAGCAAAAGAAGAGGAGGAGTTTTTCGGCCGAGAATCACCTGGTGATTTCGCCACTTACCGTTGATTGTTGATAGAGAGATTCTGTGATTAACCAAAGAAACTCGAAATCCAAGTAAGTTAGAACCAAAAATCTTGTATAAACCTTGAAGAAGTTGGAAGATTTAAGGTGTTGGAGTTTTGGAAATCGCAAAGGATAAAAGAGGAGGCGGAAATGGGGAAGGAAAAAGAAAGGGAAAATGCCCTTAAATAGGCCCCACTTCCTATACTTACATGAGCGGATCAGCTGCTTCGAACTGAGAACAGTCTGAAGAATGTTCTGTTGAGTATTCGGGTTTCCTGATTTTTATAAACCTGCAAAATAGAAAATAAAAATAACAAAAAAATGAAAAATTATTAAAGAGGCACTCGTAATCTGGAGTTGAAAAGAAGCACCTGATCCTTCGGCTGAAAGTTTCTGATGATGATCCTCTTATCATGACGAGCCTTGGTGCGTTCCTTGTACATTTTTGAACTTTCATAGGCGAGAAGCCTAATTTCATCTAATTCATGGATTTGAATGGAGCGTCTTTCGGCTCCTGGTTTGATTTCAAAGTTGAGAAGCTTCACGGCCCATGCTGCCTTGTATTCGAGCTCCACAAGAAGGTGACAAGCCTTACCATACACCAAGTTATAGGGAGTTGTCCCGATCGGTATTTTGTAGGCTGTTCTGTAAGCCTAAAGAGCATCGTCGAGCTTGAGCGAGCAATCCTTGCGAGTGGTGTCGACTGTTTTCTGCAGGATGCTTTTGATTTCTCTGTTGGAAACCTTAACTTGACCGTTTTTTTGGGGGTGATACGGTGTAGCTACCTTCTGTTTCACACCATTCTTTTTCAATAGACTTGTGAAGAGCTTTTTTATGAAGTGACTGCCCCTATCGCTTATTACCACTCTTTGTACCCCAAACCTTGGAAATATGATGGTTTTGTACATCTTGATCACTACTCTTGTGTCATTTGTGGGACTAGCAAGCACCTCTACCCACTTGGAAACGTAGTCAACGGCCACTAGAATGTATTTGTTCTTGAATGAAGGTGGGAATGGTCCAATGAAGTCAATTCCCCAACAATCGAAGACTTTAATTTCCAAAATGAAGTTCTGTGGCATTTCATTCTTCTTACTTATATTCCCTTGACGCTGACATGAGTTGAATCTGGAGATGTAGGAGTGTAAATCTTGGAACATAGTAGACCACAAAAAACCAACCAGGAGTATCTTGGAGACGGTCTTGAACGTCGTGAAATATCCTGTATAAGAAGAGCCATGACTGTGATAGAGGATTTCTAGGATCCCAGTCTCTAATACGCATCGTCGGAACACTCAATCTTTTCTATTACGGTACAAGTAGGGCTCATCCCAATAGTAGTATCTTGCGGTCCTTAGACACTTCTGTTTGTCATCACCAGTGAACTTCACAGGTTCTTTTTTAGTAGCTAAGTAGTTGGCAATCTCATCAAACCTAGGAAGATTCAGATACCACTTCTTGATTTCACAAACCAAGTGTTATGTTTCGCTAGCGGAGGTTTTGTAGAGCGGCTGCTCCGTTCGCTCGAGCGATTACTCTGTAATACTCTCGAGACTGATCGAGTACACATGCTCAACTGGAAAGCTATCATTAAGGGCTGTCTCTATTTCAACTTTTATTTTGGAGAGGTGATCTGAAATACATTCTCGATGCCTTTCTTGTCTTTGATCTCCAGATCAAATTCTTGGAGCAATAAAATCCATCGGAGCAGTCTTGGTTTCATATCCTTTTTTGTGAGCAAGTATCATAAGGTTGCATGGTCCCTGTGTACTATCACCTTGTTGCCAACCAAATAAGATCTAAATTTCTTAAAGGCAAAGACAATTGCTAGCAGTTCCTTCTCTGTGGTCGCATACTGACACTGTGCTTCCTCTAAAGTCCTGCTCGCATAATAGATCACATGAAGTTTCTTGTCTTTCCTCTGGCCGAGCACTGCTTCAACCGCGAAATCACTTGCATCAGTCTTGATCTCGAAAGGAAGTTCCTAGTCTGGAGGTTGCACAATCGGTGCGCTTACAAAAGCACCTTTGATAGTGTGAAAATGGCCAAACAATCGCTATCGAACTCGAACTTGGTTTCTCAGCAAAATAGTCTGGTAGTGGTCTTGCGATTTTGGAGACTTTTGATACCTTTGACAGAGTTTGGCAGTTGTAAACTCATCATTACTTCTATATTGGCCTTGTCCACCTCGATCTCTCTTTCTGAAATTTTGTGACCGAGTACAATACTATCTCGCACCATGAAATGACACTTCTCCCAATTCACTACGAGATTCTTTTCTTCACACCGCTGTAGTACTCTGCACAAATTTGACAAACAAACAGAAACCTGAATAACCATCTACCGAGCAGTAGTATGGATGGTTAGCCAATCATTCAAATATTTGATCAATGAAAGGAAGTGGAAAGTGATCCATGCGAGTTGCAGCATTCAATTTCCGAAAATCAATACACATGCAATGGCCTGTTACAGTCCTAGTCCGTATCAATTCAATCTTTTCATTTGCAATCACAGTGATTCCACCTTTCTTAGGTACTACATGAACAAGACTGACCCATTTGCTATCAAAAATCACATAATTTACACCAGTTTCTAGAAGTTTCATTATCTCTTTCTTTACAAAATCTTTTAGATTTGGGTTTAGCTGCCTCTGATGTTCTATGCATGCATAAATCAGGAGAAATACCGGGTATATCAACTAATGAATATCCTATTGCCGTTTGGTACTTTCTTAATTCACACAAAAGTTAAGCATTTTTCACATTATTAAGCTCAGAGTTCACAATGACAGGATATGTGGAGTTTGGGCCAAGAAACGCATACGTGAGTCCCATCGGTAGGGAATTTAATTCGCCTTTTGGAGCCTTGAGTTTGCTCCAGGAATCGTCGAGCACGCTGTTCTTTTTATTCCCTCTTTTGGGAGCAGTTGCTCCCTCTGGTTGGATCTGACTGTGCTTCTCCTCCAGACTTAGGAAAACCACCATCCCCTTCATGCTTTTCCTCGAATCTAGCATCTTCTCATAGCCATCAGGGTCATTTTGTTCAGACTCGGTCCTGATTAAGGCAACTTCTAGAGGATCATCTTCAATCATCCATTCTTGAGGGATTAAAGCATCATTCTCATCATCAACCATGAAGGTTTGGCCATCCATGATAGGTCTTTTTAGAAGCTTATCCATCTTGAACTTCAACATGATGTCTCTTAGTTGGAGGTCAATCCTCCCATTACGCAGATCACTTATTGCACCAGAAGTGAATGTCGGCCCAAGATGAGTGGATCCTTAGGTTCATCTTCGAGTTCCAGAACAACAAAGTCGGTTGGAAAAGTTGTGCTTCCGATTTTCACTTGTAGGTCTTCAAGAATTCATATCGGAAGTTTGACTGATCTATCTGCAAACACCAATGAGATCCTAGTCGGCTTGAAATTGGTTAGCCCCAAGCGTTTTTCAACTGAATAAGGCATGAGATTCACGTTTGATCCTAGGTTACACAATGAGAAAGCAAACACTTTTTTCCAATTTGGACCGAGAGGACAAATTTTCCAGGATCATCTAACTCCTTGAGTGTTCTGTTTTGAAGGACTGTGCTGCATTCCTTAGAAACCATCATGATGTCGCTATCTACACAGATTTTTCCGGAGACCAGCCATTTTACGAGACTCCACTTGTTTCCACGAAGTAAGAGAGCCGATAGAAAGAGATTTTAGCTACCTAGCCGATTTTCCATCAAGAGAAAATGGGAAGAGTGGGCACTTAATGTAATCAGAGGTACTCCATTAGCACGTGTGAAACTGGACACTTTCTCAAATTCCACAATGTGCTCCATTGGTATCTCTGCCGGGAGACCATGAAACGTCTTTCTTTGTACCATAGTTATCAAGGCTGGATTGATCTCAAAGTCTTGACGAGTGCAAGCTGATGGTACGATGGCTGAACGCGTGGTGGAGATATACGCGGAAGATTTCTCTCCTTAATTAGAACTGCTTGTTTCTGCTCTACGGCTTGTTGAGCAGGTTGCTAAACTTGCATAGTCTGCTGCATCTGTTGCATCTGCTGCTGCATACGTGTCATTGCAGCTGTGAGGTCATCGTTATTGTCACCCATTGTGGTGTTAATTGGCCTCGGTTGTTGTTGAATCTGTCGTTCTAATTCTGCGAGTTCTTTTTGCTAAGCGTGAGTAAAGGTCCTTGTGTGTTTTTCTGAGTATGTCTACTGGTCATACACCTAAAACTTAGCTGCAAGAAGAGGTAAAGAGCAAGTTAGGAATTATAGACTTTATATGTAGCCGAGAATAAAGGTAAAAGAATCTGGTCCCCATAGCAACGTCGCCAAAACTTGATACACTAAAAATGAATCTTTCCTACTGTCAAGTTAACAGTGATCGATGTATTACTTTACATTCAATTTCAGAGGACCAGTATACACTTTACTTCTATGAGATCGATATTAAGCTAAAAAAATATGATTTTGTAAAATAAAGAAAATATTGTGAGTAACAAGTAACAAGTAACAAGGTGAGTTGTTTTGAAATTTATTAAGGCGCTAGTCCAGGGTTTCTTCTTCCTGTATAGAATAAGCAAGCCAAGCATCTATTCAAGTTTGGTTTACACAGGTCTAAACTCGTATCACTCGATTAAATCAACCCACTGTTGTGGTGTTGATTCCTTCACAAATCGGCCTTGATACCTAAACTCTCGTTTGGATCAAAACGCGATAGCAAGCTTTAGAGATCACGTCTGATATGTTCATAATACACCCTAATATCTACTCTCTTGCTGATTGGGGATGCAAACTCATTAAAATCATATCAGGTTATCAACTAACGGTTAGCTAAATCGATTAACCGTAATTCATGCACTAAGTGATCAATTCAATGCAAGCAATAAGAACGGATATGAATGTAGACAATCTTAGAATGACTTATTCATGCTTAGCTCACTGCTAACTCTATGACTACTCAGACGTAGCACAAAAACACAAGAGCAAAGATTCTGAATAATACTGCATGATAGAAATTAAAAAAAAGTAGAGGGTTTAGGATGATCTTCTCTAAGGAGATAGATAGAGCCTTCTCCCTTACAAGTAGCAAATCGCCAAAATCCAAAGCTCTCTAGGTGTTTTCTTCCGTAAACTTAAGGTAAAAAATAGAGAAAATAGGAAAAGGGAATATATAGAAGCCACAGGCGGCTAGAGAATAAAAAATAGGGCAAACTAGGGCAAATCCCAAATTAGAATCTTTATTTTCATAAATATCAGGAGCAGGCTTCTCGAGTTGTTCCGCGCGGAGAACAATCTGTCTGACTTTTTCGGTTATTTAAAACCTTCAAATCAAGTACTTTCTTTCTTTTTTTCTTCTCACGATCGTTCTCTTACTTCTTAGACTTCTAGTCATGCAATGACTCAATAAGACTAAAAATAATCTATAAAACCTTTAAAAAATCATTAGTAAAAAAGACATATAATATGTCAAAAACACAATATATCACCTGCCAGTTACATTATTCAAGGAAATGAGTATAATATGAGCTATTATTTAGCCGATGATATTTATCCAAAATGGTCAACTATTGTTCAAACTATAAGAGATCCCCAAAGGTCCGAAGAAAATATTTGTTGGGGTCAAAAACAGTCACGACGAAGTTAACAACCAAAACTCTGAAAGGACAAGAACGTATATCTCTGAAGAGGCTAAAACACCGATTGACCGGGAAAATGCTTGGAAAGGTCGAACCAAGCTCGGTCGCTACGTAGCGACCGAGCACGAACACGCTTTGTCGATACGTAGCGACCAAGCTTAAGCCAAGCTCGGTCGCTAGATAGCGACCGAGCGTGCAACATGCTCGGTCGCTACATAGCGACCGAGCTCAAGCCAAGCTCGGTCGCTGCGTAGCGACCGAGTGTGCAACATGCTCGGTCTCTACGTAGCAACCAAGCACAACCTAGCTCGATCGCTACATAGCGACCGAGCTCGATCCAAGCTCGGTCGCTACGTAGCGACTGATCTCAAGACCAACGTTCGTTAGCTACGTAGCGACCGAGCGTGGGCATGGTTCAGTCGTTACGTAGCGATCAGACTTGCCCAAAACGTCCTTTCGACCCAAATGCGCGCGTACTCTCATCTACTCATTGTTGCAATCTCCCGAGAAACGCTACTTGTTTCTGATTGATCAAGCTATCAGTCAAACTTTATAATAAAAACCGCGAGAAGTTAGTTTTTATCGAAAAGAACCGTGATAAACGCCTCGAATTGAAAGACGGCCTAAAGAGGCCTAAAACGTGATTTGAAGCCCACTCGCGAATTCTTAGTCAAAATCCCATAAACATTATGTCGGTTTATTCTTGGCCCACAAGAAAAGATAAATGTCAACTTTCCGCGATAAATATCAACTTTCTGAAGATAAATGTGAACTTTCCGCATTAAGAAGATCGTAAAAATGGAATATATCCATTTTTGAGCTATGATGGCTTAAGGGAATAAAAGGAAGAGCGTAAACCGACCTAGGAAGGAGTATATAAGGAGTTCTAGGCGAGAGGATGCAGGCAACATCTCACACACATCAAACTCAACATTTAAAACATTAGGCAACTTTCCATTTTTTTTCGAGATGCGACTCAATTAGGATTTTAGTCTTAGGTTATTAGAACTAGGGATCTCGCCGACAGCTCTCGTGGCCAAGGCTTTTACCTTGTTGTAATGCTTACACAGGAATTCGGAATAAGACTTCTTTTGCCTTTTATCGATTTCTTTTACTTATTTATATTTTCATATCTTGATTGCTTGGCGTGTGATTTAGCAGATATCCGAGACCTCTGAGAAAGTTAGGTTAACTTGACGTTCCTTAATTTACGGAAATCGATAGTGCGTATTTCGGTTCTCACAAAATTGTTTGCAACAAGAAAATACTCATGTCGAAAAGATGTCGAAACTGCTTTTGGAGTTCTACAATCTAAGTTTGCTACCATAGTACTGGAACAAAGAAGACATGCATGATATAATGACGGCGTGTATCATAATGCATAACATGATAATCGAGGATGAACGTGACATCAACGCACCAATTAGAGATGCAAGAGGTAAGTGTTGAAATAGTATTAAATGAACATACTCGTTTCCAGCAATTTCTAGCTCGTAATCTACAAATTAAAAATAAGGAGGCTCATTTATCACTTGGAAATGCATTGATTGAGCACATGTGGGAGCATTACGGAAATAATGCTTAAGTAATTTAGTATTTTATATGTAATTTTATAAAATTTGTGTATATGTGTATTTTTTTATTATATATGTAATTTATTTCATCTTTTATTATATAATATTATAATATTATGGAGTGTATAATATATTAAATGTATGTTTTATATGAATTAGTGATATTTTTATCATTATTAGTAACTTGTGTTATTGTTAAGGATTATAATGCAAATGAACAAAACTTTTAAGGATTTTTTTTGAGGATCAATAGTTGGAGCAATTAACCCTCAAATCTTCATTTTGAAGTTTTACTCCCTTTAAAATAAGGTCTTGAGTTAGAGATGTCCTAATGTTCGTTCTTGTGGGGTGAAAAGTTTTCTAGGTGATCTATATGACTTCAAGCTTGACGGTGAAGACTAACAAAAAGTTTGTTATAAGGTAAACTATATTTTAATCCGCACGTCCGTGCGGATATTTTGAAACATTATTTAAAATACCATAAATTAAGTACCAATTTTTAAAAATAACTTCAATAAAAAATATACTAAAATTTGGGATTAAGATTTAGTGATTATTATTTAGAGTTTAATACTAAAGGATTAGGGTTGGGTTTACAAATATTTTAAAACTATTTAGAAAAATTAGTTTTGTGTTATTTTCTTACAATTTTGAGTAGTTATGAAAATAAATTTATTCATTAAAGGTAAATTTGAAAAGTGGTATCAAACTTGTGGTAGAATTGAAATTTCACTGGATATTTTTTTTTCTTTTTATAAATGTATTTGATATTATTAAAATGTTTTAAATTTATAATTTTTATTTTAGTGTTATATATTGTGTAACTCTATAAAATTATTCTTTATATTTCTCATTCGGCATTATTAATGTATATTGATTTGTTTAATACATTTTATTTAGTTATTAACGTTTATTACTTACTAATATATTTTCGAGTTATGCACAATAAAATGACAACATGAAATAACAAATAGAGAACCTACTTCAAAATATGTTTTCTTTAATTTATAAATTTTGCATATAATACATTTTTAATTAATTGATTTTTTATTTCTATTTACATGTTGTGTTTAAGAAACAAATACTTTAACATATATAATTTTAGTATTTTTCGAAATTTATATGTTAGAATACTGTTTTGTTTAAATAATATAGCCCTATTATTTTAGTAGATTTTATACAATTTAATAAGTTTCATTTTTTCCAATTATCACTTCAAATGACAAAAATATTGCTTTAACTTACAACATATATAATTAGTTTTAAGTGGTGCATCAAAAGATAATTATTTATTATTTATGATTTTATCTTTTAATTAATTTGAAATATTATCATTTGAGTTTTCATATTTATTTTCAAATTTTAATATTTTGTCAAGAAAATTTTAGAAAATTATACAAATATTTTTGAGTTTGGAACATTACGTGATTTTTTTTTGTTACTACATTAATATTTTGTAAATTTTTATCAGCAGATATGTCATTAGTATTTTAAATGAATTACTAAAATTTCATATTTTTCTAATAACATATTTGTAAATAGTATATGAACTAAAGGTTATTATATACAATTAGATTTTTCTATATAAAAATTTTTAAACAATTATATTGTTGAGAGTTCCAAAATAAATAAAAATATAATATATAGCTGTAGATATAAAAGTTTAACCTATGTTAATACATTTATTTTTGTATACAAGTTTTATATAGTTTATGTAGTTTAACATATTTTAATGATTAGTGATAATTTATTTAAATAAAAAGATTTATAGAATTTGTTAATTTATGTATTTAATATTATTCTATTCATATTTAATTCATATAACACTGCTATTTTCTAAATAATACATAGTATAATTATAGAATATTTATTTTCTTGTTTTATAATAAAATTTTAATTAACATTAATTTATAATAATTCTGTATTACTAATGACGAAATTTATTAATTTTTTATTTATAAATAATATATAAACTTTTATGTAATATTTTATTAGATACTTTGTTAACAGATTTTATTATAACTAAAAAATCCAATACAAATTTATCGTTGATTTATTATTAATGTAAATAATCAAATATAAAATATTAACTAATTCATTAAGTGGTCCTAACATGACTTGTTAGTAGTAGATAAATATAGGACCCTAAATTAATAGATTAGATGGGTCATAGTTTGGTAATTAGTAATGAAAAATTAATTATCACCAAAAAATGAACAATACATAACCACATAGTCATACATTTAGATAAAAGTACTATATTAAAACTATAAAATTTATATAATTATATAAAAATATTGCTAAATTGAAAAATATTATATTATCAAGAATACAAATATAATTTTTATACAAAAAATATGTTAGATTTGGATTTTGGAACACCAAATAAAATCTGCTTTCAAAAACATATCATAATACATGACCGAATGCTAAAGAAAAAAAATACATATACATTAAACATTCTAAATGGAAGATTAGACATAAAAAGATGTTAATTAAGTATCACCTCAAATTGTTGAATTACAATTCTACACACTTTTATGGATATCAAAATTATATTGTTGATAGTCAGTTGGTAGCATATATTTTGTGTATTTTGTAATCATTTTTCCTTAAGTAACATAAATGCTAAAGTGACATCAATTTAAACCATAAAAATTAATAAAATAACATAAAACTTTTTTTTTACTTATAATTTTCTTCAGTCAATTGTTTAACTTAATAAATGGTAGATCAACTGTATAAATATGTCAACTTTTAGAAAAATAACTTAAGAATGATTTTAAGAGGTGTGACGAAACCTAGCGAGAGCGAGAGAGGGCGACAGCGATACACGATATTGTGATCTCCTTTGAGGTCACGGTCTTCACCTGATTTCGTCTCCATTGAGACGAGATCACCATCCTCATCATCTCGAGGATCCCACGGCCACGTTCATCTCACTTTTGGCCTCGCTGAGTTATTGTACGAGTCGTTGATTGTTATCCCAAGGAAGGGGTATCTCTGCTTTTCGATCATAGAACGGCTTCAGTCCTAGATAGCAGACCTAAGACCTTCGTATGGGGTTTTCTTCTCGATTCAGATCGGCCCATATAATGGATCTGAAAGGGAAGGACATTCTTTTTAATGATGATGAGGCGCCTATAAGGTTAACAGAACAAGACAACTCTTTTGTTATCAAGGAGTTTCATCTATCGCTGATCAATAAAGTGCTAAACCCTAAGAAGCAGAATGTGGAAAAGTTTATTCAGACCATGCCGGGCCAATGGGGAATGCAAGATAAAATAATAGCGAACGATCTAGGTAACGGGAAGCTTTTATTCAACTTCACATTCGAAGAAGATCTCAACTCAGTCCTACGCAAAGGACCTTTTCATTATAAATATTGCATGTTAGTCTTGGTGAGATGGCAACATGTAGTGCACGATGATTACCCTTGGATCAACCCTTTTTGGTTTCGGCTTATTTGGATGCCTTTGCATCTCTGGACTGACACAAATTTGAAAAACATTGGACGCCGGCTTGGTCATGTAGAAACCATTGAGCTCACGGAGGGGAGAATGTTAATTGAGGTTGATTCAAGGAAGCCCTTGAAGTTCACAAGGAAATCTCAAAATGATAAGGGAGATGAGGACACCATTGAAATCAAATACGACATGCTTTTTAAACACTGCACAACATGTGGGATGATGTCTCATGAGAAAGGTTCATGTCCTATTGATGTCTCGAATGTCAATGATCAAGCTGAGAGGGGTGTTGGTCTCTCACGGCTTCAGGATAATCAGGCTCGTGCGCAATCATTCAAGAGACGTCAGCCTTTGCTGAGGGACCGTAGGGCGCATGAAAACAGAAGCATAGCAGGGGGAAAAAGAACTAACTTCGATCATAATCGACTCTCTGTCCAGCCGTATAATAGAAGTAGGAGACCTTGGCCGTCATCATACACAGATTCTATGTGGGAAGCGGATAGAGGAAGAGAAGGTAGCTACCGTGAGGTTAAACATTCTAATCGGTTAATCAGAGGAAGAGACGAGAAGCCACATCGATACGCCTCTCACTATGCTCAAGAACCGTATAATCGTAACAGAAATCTCGCTTGGCGCGAGAAGGTTAAGGAAAATAGGATGGTGATGGAGCCGCCCACACATCCAAACAAACGCCCTTTTTAGGGCTCTAATGATGATGTTTCTTCCGGACAACATGAACGCAAAAACTATGTGTTGTCTGCAACGGAAAGGGATTGTTCACGCGGGAAGGACCAGCAAGAGCATGAATATTGACCTCGAAAAAGAATAGTGAGTGAGATCGTGTCACCGACTTTCAGCGTTCCAACACTCACTGAAAATGTAACTCTATGTGTTCGTAGTGTGGCTCGTTCACTCACATACTCTCCAAACCATGATGTACTCCCGGAAGAGGGATAGGTCATTGGTGCGCTTGATGACACTGAGATGCAAGATGCAATAAATGAGAATGCAATGGACGATGATCAAGATGATCTACTTAATAATGAACTTATGGAGATGGAGGTTAGCTTGCATGACAAGGAAGCTGGTTTGTCTAAAGCTACGGTAGGGGAAAGTGAATCTTCATGGTCAACGACAAAGCGCATGAGAGGTGCTCCTTTGAGCAACCGTTCCAGAAGGGCCGAGTCCTTTAGACGCGGTTCGCTTGGGCTACGTGCGGTGCTGTCTTCGTCACGTAAGCCCCATGGGAGAAAGGAAAAGTCTCACCTTTCTACTAACAATGCAAAGAACACTAGCTCGTCTTCGACACGAGGTTTGATGGGATCCAATAATTCATCCCCACGTCATTCATGAGGACAATCAGTTGGAACTGTCGAGGGATAGGAAATGACAAACAGTTCGACGCCTTACGGAGATGTGTCAGAAGCATCACCCAGGACTAGTGTTTCTCTCTGAGACGAAGAACAAGCAGCTGCTGTTGCAAAATATTCAGTCCGCCTTAAGATTTGATCGTTTATTTACCGTTGAACCACTTGGACTCAACGTAGATTTAGCTTTATTTTTTATGGATGATTTTCAAGTTACTGTTTTATTTTCAAATAACATAATGATTGACATTGAAGCAGCCATTGATGGAGTAGAATTCTATATGACATTTGTTTAGAACGTTGAGGTCTAGTTTGGGAACGTCTTACGCGTTTCTCAACAACAAAAGCTGGACCATGATTTATGATAGGTGACTTAAATGAAATCACTTGCCATGAAGAAAAAGAAGGTGACAGAGAACACACAGACAGCTCTTTCTTAACTTTTCGGCAAATGCTCACCGATTTTGGGATGTTGGAGTTTCCTTTCACAGGAAACATGCTATCATGGGCAGGAAAAAGAGCTGGAAAAGTTACGGTGAGATGTCGTTTTGACAGAGCTGTAGGAAATAAAGACTGGTATGAGGATATGATCATCGTCCGGTCTTAGCTGATATACTTAAAAAGCCTCCGCGGAAATACAGTTTTTTTAATTCGACAAGCGATGGCTGGATAATGAAGAGCTAAGGCAAGTAATTCTAGAGGGCTGGAAATCACTAGATCTTCCACCTGGTGCAAGTATTATGGAGCACATTTCTAGTTGTTGGCGAGCATTGTGCGACTAGAAGAGACAACGCAATCCGAACTCAGAGAAAAGTATGGAGGAATTAACAGAAAAGGTTGATCAATTATCCTCAAATGACGATGCCACAACTGAGGAGATTGCGGCAGCTCTGAAGGAATTGTCTGGCGCTCTTAAGGCGGAGGAAATGTTTGGAAACAAAAGTGCAGAGTCTTTTGGATGTTGATGGCAATGTTGTTCAGGATGAGGATGGACTTGTAGCCATTGCTACAAGCTATTTTCGACATATTTTCCAATCATCCAATCCAGAAGACATCGAGGAAGCTTTATCTGAGGTTTCTAAAACCATCACAGAAGCAAATAACGATGCTCTCACAGCTCCTGTCACTGAATGCGAGATCAAATTGGCGCTTCTTGCAATGCACCCAGAAAAAGCCCCATGAACGGATGGAATGACTTCAATCTTCTATCAGAAATTCTGGGATATTGTAAAGGATGATCTAACTCTTATGGTTAATCAATTCTTGTTTGAAGGAACGATAACGTCTGGACTAAATGACACCAACATTTGTCTTATTCAGAAAGTAGATAAGCCGAACCAGATGAGCCAGCTACGCCCTATCAGCTTATGCAATGTTAGCTATAAGATAATCTCTAAGGTCTTATGGCAGAGATTAAAAAAAAATTCTACCAGATAGAATATTCAGAAACCCAGACAGCATTTTTCGCTGGGAAACAGATCTCTGAAAACATTATGATTGCTCAAGAAATGTTCAATGCTTTGAGAACTAAACCGAATGGTCGCAACAACATGATGACCATAAAAACAGACATGAGCAAGGCATATCGTAGGATGGAATGGTTGTTCATTAAGGCTACTATGAGAAAGATGGGCTTTTTGAATACCTCGATAACCTAGATAATACGCTGTGTAACATCAGTCAAGTATAAGGTCCTTATGAATGCTCAACCAAGAGGGAATATTATCCCAGAGAGAGGTCTGCGGCAGGGGGATCTTCTGTCCCAGAGAGAGGTCTGCGGCAGGGTTGAGCACTCTGATCTGATTCATTGGGGTTGGGTTAACTATCAGATTCAGAGAAGAGAGATGTAGAGAGAAACCAGAATATGATTACCTGTTACTCAGATACCTGTTTGAGTAAGAATCCACATGTCTTGTGATCAATATTCCCAAGGTAAAGCCTACACATTTATTTTTATGTTAAGAAATGAGGTTAGCTAAGGGGAATGTTAGACAAGATTTGCTAAGTTGTTGGATAGTTGAATTTGGTTGCTAAG